>MU161672.1:26994-39172 GCA_015888305.1 Antheraea pernyi | reverse complement strand
TATATTTTATACATATTTCGTTACAATTTGTTACTATATACACGTTATAAATGTTGTAGCGGTGGAGGGGTTTGACCCGTGGAATATCAATTCGATCTCAGTAGGTACAAACCCCGGCATGTACCAACGAATTTTTCGAAATTCGCCAACAGTTACTAATTGAAATTGGTAACACTATCGGCTGACGGTGAAGGAAAAAATCGTGAGGAAACCCCACCAGAAGTGTTCTTGTAGTACTGATATGTGGGAAAATATAGAACTAGAGATCTCAGAGTTAGCAATGGCCTCATGTCAATGGACGCATCATGGGTTGGCGCGGTGTTCCATACCTTCAGGTGGTGGTCCTTCAGGAATTGGCATATGGTTCCGCAGTAAGTTTCTACAGGCTGATGTGATTTGGATACGGAAACCATGTGTAAATTTTGCTGTATTTTGTAAACTTAAACAAGTGCTATAAAATATTACTAAACCGCTGTGTAGGAACATAACGTTAAATAACACCTTAATTGTGTCTGTCAGTGTAAGTGACCTATCCGACACTTTTTCACATTATTAGGCGAGAACAGTATATAATCTTATGAGATTAAATCTGATATTATAATCCGTAACAGTTAGTTGATTTAAACTGAACCAAATTATATTTTTACAATTAATAACTAATGTAAGAAATTTATAGATTACGTAAGATTTGTTGATAAATATAGAAAAAGTATAACCAAAAGAAAAACATGGAACATAAAATTTATTATACGCTGAACTTCACCCAATACCTATTTGTAAAAGTGTACAGTAGACTTTATGCAATGGTATTAATACATTTTATTACATTACGGATACAACCCAATTGAGTTTAAGACCTATTAAGAATTCTTGTTGGCCATTTCGATATCATGTCTCTTAGGTAGGTGTTCTATGTAGCTTGTCTTATTGTGTTGGTAATGTAAGATTTCTATTGATGTAAATAGGTGAAATGGATATTATTATTGTTAATCGATGTAATTGGACATTCCTGTGGTTTATTGTTGTTAGATTCAAATAAAGTATATGGAAAGAGGTACTTACTGTGTGTTTTATTCAATTAATCTGTTTACATAATAATTAGTTGTACAATTAGTTGTATGTTGGTACAAATACTTAATTTTGTCTTCGGTTAAATAATAACCGATTTACCCCCGAATTATTGTAGTTCACCCGTGTTTAACGTTACTACTAAATAAATTGCTATGAATACAATAAATATCTGAGATGGACCCCAACGCGTTGCAGTACATCAGCAACTTATATCAGGTGAAATTGTGGGCAAACACTAAAACCTATTAGGTAAATATAAAAAGGTAACCTGGTGGAATATTGTAATCATTTGTACGTGGTAGTCACGCTGAAGCTTTTACTGGTTTTAGGATGGATAGGTCGGCTCGCCTGAGGCGGTACCACCCAGGTGAAGTAACAGTGCTTTCATTGTAGCGTTTCGTTCGGTCAGTGAGAACGCCTGAACCACCTACTGGATCCAATTGTGAAAATAAATCGTTCTCGAATCCACTGTAATACATAAAAAAAATCATTGAAAAAGGTCCGGCCGCTTAGGAGTTCAGTTACATACACAGGGGCAGAACTATATATAAAGATTCAGCAGTACAAAACATTCTCAGTAAACGAATATTAAGAGTGAAATGACTTATTAGATATACAATGTTGGAAGAATGATTCTTATTGTAATACATTGAAAGAGTGATAGTACATAGTCCGGTGAAGCTGTTAAGACCTGACTAGATCAATAGCATAGTCAGTTCAAGAAAAAAAAAGTGATAGTAGAGGTTTCTTAGCAATGAAACGACCAAATCATTCAAAATTCATATCATAACTCTCAATATAAGATAAATAATATTCAATTTTCTTAGCACATCTCTTCACTTTGCTAACATCTATCTTCGGCAACTGTTCCATTCCATGATCTGGAAACTTCTTTGAAAATTCTTCTTTCTTCTTACACATCTTTGGACTTTTAGTTTTCTCTATTGATTTTGCTTCTGTTAACATTTCGTGTAAATGTGAAAGAGCTGCCTTGGTGTAATACTTCTTATTGTCTTCACTTGGTCCTTTTAATACCAGGAATGTATCGTGTTTCATTACTTGGAGGCTGACTTCATCTGTTTGTATCAGGTCACTCTAAGAAGTTTCAGTTAGTTTAGAACAATTATTACTTAGTTTTTTTTTTATGTCAAAAGCATGGAAACGAACATGTGGGTCACCTGATGTTAAGTGATCACCACAGTCCATAGACACTAGCAACACCAGGTGAGTCGCAAGTGCGTTGCCAGTCTGTGTATTGGGGGAGAGGGGGAGGGGATGGGAGGTGGGCCTCCGGTGCTCTCACTGGCCAAACGAAACGCAACAATGCAAACACTCTTACTTCACGTCGGTGTTCTGTGAGAGGGTGGCGAGCCGACCCATTTATGCTGAAACTAGTAATCGCTACAGCGTGGCTCTACCACCTTTTAAAAATTGAAAAAATGTTAAGAGAAATAGGCAAGGTATTTTCTGATATCTACATAAGTAGTTACCATTATCAAAGTTAAATGCCTAAACAATGTGTATATTATTTTATCCAATCTCCAAATCCAATAATATTTTATTAAATAATTTTCTTTTTCACAGACCTCATAAACTATATTAAAAAAGGTTATGATCTGATCATTTATACTGATATAATAGTAAAGAAAAGATTTACCTGTAAACATTTTTGAGCAACAGACTCAACGGCAGTAGCAAGATCATCGAAATTTGTATTAGTGTCCAAATTAGCACAAATGCCCAGCAAACATGTGACTCCTTCCTTGGGTTCTACTTCACCATTAAAATACCTCATTATAAATACATATGATGCTAATACATTTGTAATGTTGAAGTGAATTAAGTTTGATGGTTTAACAGTCTGGAAAAATTACATACAATATCAGAATGTCATGAATTTGTGAATGAATGAATGAGAGTTGTTATATATAATATATGCAGTTGCTAATTTAATACAAAATGAGGTACGAATGAGACACTATAAAGTAAAGTACTTTAAACATAAAGTACCACTACAAACATACTTGAAATATTGTACTTAAACTATTTCAATGTACAAACAATGTGTATGTGTCCATGAACAAACCTCACAAAACATTTATTGTATTATGTCCAATCACTGACCGAACGAAACACAACAATGCAAGCAATGTTACTTCACATCGTTTTTCTGTGAGAGGGTGGTACTACCCCGGGTGAACCGACCTATTCATGCTGAAAACACTAATAGCGTCAGAGTGGCTCTACCACCTACATTAATAGCCAGGTTGGCATTATATAACACTCAATCATCAATATACAAATTATTAAAGTCTAGTTTAATCATAATATTTTTCTTTACCAAAAGCCTAGGCTCAAACAAGAATTGAAATCTATATCAACTTAATCCACATTTATTCACATTACCACCAAACCATCCTTGTATAAAATTATAACATATACTTGAATGTAACTTACAGTTAATACATTAAATTTGGGTACTTCTTTTAAATGTGGACATTTACTCAATTCATCAGATCTTTTGTCCACATCTTCAACTAATTTCTTTTCCCTTCTATAAAGCCACCACGGCTCCCACTGTGGCATTATACAGCCAACATCACCTTTATTTAACAATGCCTCAAACTCATTCTTTTCATCCTGTGTCAGAGCATTCCATATTACATCAGCATCATTGAGATCAAGGTCTTTAACCCTTTCGTGTAAATCTGTATCATCTATATCATCTGAATCTATTGACTCATCATTATTTCCAATTAATTCTTCAACATCCTCATTATCATTTATTTCTTCATTATGTAGTTTTTTAAGTATGTCAATCATTTTATTCTTCGACTCATCATCAGCTTGGTAAGTGGAAAGTTCCTCATGTACACAATCTCTGTAAAAGCTCTCTGAACATTCTGCGTGTTTTTCTGACTTGTAGCAATCAAGAGAACAATATAAAACATCACAACGTGGACAGCAATACTTGCTTTCGGTGGAATTACATCTGAAAACATTATTGAAGTTATACTTTTTTTGGCGAGTTAGGGAAAAATTATCTGAGTAAATTTTTACGATGCGCGTGCACACCGTCACAAAAAACCAACACCCTGAAGTTATTACGATTCACGCGCACACCGTCACACGAAAAACAGACACCCTGGAGTATAGTCAACATTTTGTTTATTTGTATTAAATACCTTTTTTCTATTCTTAGTGTCGTTTTTTCTACAAACGTAGAATAAGGCGAAAGATAAAAAAATTTGCAAAGATTTTTATCTTACGCCAAAGAAGTATAACTTCTAACGCGTGTACATAAGTACACACATACTTTTTTTTAATTGGTATGTTATTTACTTTACTTATTTTTATAAAGAGCACTTTTACAAATAGGCACAAAAAACATCGCTTACAGGCCCGAGGAGAAAATAATTTAAAATATGTAAATAAGAGTAAAGCTTCATCCGCTATTCATATTGTGCTCTAAAATTGCAACTGATACAATTTTTGTGAATCACGTCGGTAAATAAATATGAACCTGTTACAAAAACTATATTCATACATCATATTGGTACTAAGAAATATATACAAAATAACTTACAAACCACAAATCTTGTTATTTCTATTTGAATTAGAAACGGAAGAGTTTTCTGTATTCATCTTACTTTGGTTATATCTGTATATAATCTATATAGAATTAAGACTTTCCTTTATTTATATTAAAAAAATCTATGTTTTAGGCCAGAGCGTAAACTAATTGTTAGCCCAAGCAAGTCGTTAGAGATCCTTCGTTGAATACTTTATAACAGCTGATTTTGAATGACTGATTTGAATTTTGAAAATATGATTACTAATTTTTGTCTGTGATTATGAGCCACAGACTTTATTATAATATTTTATCTATAGTTTATATTTGTCTCTAATAAAGTATACTAGATCCAGAAATGGAAAAATATATTGTATTGATCTTATGCAGCGCATCATATGTTTTGATTAATAAAAAACTATACAAAATATATATAATTATTGTTCAGAGTGCTAATAGATGTGAAAACCGACTAACGTTAATAATTTAAATTTACAAATTATAAAATATACAGAGTTGTTCCATTGTTTTGAGCTTTCACTTTTGTCGGCAGTCCTTATGAATGCCTCGACTTTTTTAATGTTATATTATAATTAATACGAATTAAGTTTAGGTAAAGAAAGGAACCTATGGTATATGGTGTGCTTTTGTTTTAGTGTAAGATGAGTAGATTATAATTATATTTAGTGATTTAAGGATTTCTATTTGGAAATACTCAGCTTATAGTAAAATAATTATTGGAAAAGAAAGTAAATGTTTAGCCATGTTTTTGATTAAAACCTATTAAGAATTACGTTATAATATAATTAACACAATTCTTAGAAATATTATATTACATATTAGATGTACATTATCTGTACTACTAACAATTAGTCTGTGCTTGTAGTCTATTCTCTATTTATATTCTTTGATTCTGTGTCTCTATCTCTGTTGTGAAACAAAGTTCAAATTAAAAAACAGTGTAATATTTATTCAAGGAGGATAAATGTAAAAAGTTGGGCAGTAAATCTAATTATATATTCTTTGAGTAAATCATGCTCTATGTCATAGTCTTCTGTTTTAAAATAATACTGTGAAAGTAAAATGACGGGTCCGGAGCTAGTAGAGGACTTTTTTGGGGTTTATTTGCTATATTGTTTGAATCCTAAATTTAAAGGACAAACGTATATAGGCTACACTCGCGATCCAAACCGGCGTATCACGCAACATAACCGAGGCATTTTGGCTGGTGGAGCACATCGCACGAATAATAAAGGACCATGGTTGGTACCATTTAATATTTTGAAGAAAACTCATTCTAATTCTAACTGGCTACTAATAAATAAAAAAATTCATAAATTTCAACTTGGATTGTGATGATTACTAAGTAATAATATATATTTCTAACTTAAAATCCATTTTCATTAGAACATATTACAAATAATTCACTTATTTATATGAAAAAGGAAAATAATATAAAATGAATATTTGATTTATAAGTAATAGGTGTTTATAAATATAATGTATTATATTACGTAACTAATATGTAATTGATGTAGTCCGGTGAAGCTGTGAAGACCCTGCGAAGTCCATAGCGTAGTCCGAGAAAAAAAAAATGCTAATAACATGCTAAGTTATGTACTGAGGTTCTCAATTGATCTTGTAGTATGACTGAGTGCTACACACTCTTCACACTATATCTCAAAGACGGATAAACACAGAAAAATGTTTAAGACAACATTTGTAGAGAATTTAATACTCTTCAACTTTCATGATAAATGAAAACATGATGTGAGCCAAAGCAAAATATATGGAAAAACAAATTTTTGCAATGTATTACTTTAATACAAAAAGATATATATATATTTTTTATTTATGAAAATATAAGAATTACATCTACATACAATAGGACTTTCTTCAGGAAACCACTATTGCGGTTTAATCGAGGAGAGGTATGTTTACACGCCAACATTTAATATTTAAGTTTTTCAAGGTAGTTATGAAATATCTTCTTAAAATACATTTCGCTTATTTAACATTACTTCCTTATAGTTCTATTATATAATCGGCTGCTAATGCGTTTAAGATTGAAGGAAGCATATATTTCTTTTATCAAAAATAACTAGCATATTCCAATATGACCTTATGAGAGAACATTTAGAATGTCAAAATAAATACTTATACAAGTATTCAGTTATTTGTTTCATGTCAAGGTGATTTCACTATTGAATTTGATATGCTTTTAGGAAAATGGTGATGATAGTTCATGGATTTCCAAACAACATCTCAGCACTCAGGGTAAAAGATAATTTATTTTATTCATATAAAGTTAGTGGGATTTAAAATACTTATTCTAATGAAAGTAAGTATGAGGAAGATAAAATTACACTCTAATTTTCAATAATAAAAGTATTTATTTTAATTTTAGCAAAAGAAATTTGAGGTTTATTCCGATCTTTCAAATTCAACCTTCTTAATTATTTTTTCTGACAAATACAAATAAATGTTCCAGTTTGAATGGGCCTGGCAGAATCCAAGTAAGACCACAAGACTTCAATACTTGAATTTAAAGAAAGTATCACGAAAGGAGACTGTATTTCAATTCAAATTGAGAATTTTGAGTGAGATGCTTAGAGTTGGACCATGGTGTCGCTTGCCGTTGTTGATCCGTTGGCTGGAGAATGATTTCTATGAGGAATTCCCTGTAAGTAATGCATTATTGTGGTAGGTATAATAGATGAGATGTAAGTATAATAAAAAAATCATTAAAAATTTGTTTTTTAGATAGAAAAGGCACCTCCAGACCATATGAAAGTTTGTTTTGGGCCAATAAAGAGCAAAAATTTAAAGAAAGTTGATCTAACAATAACCAAGAGTGATGAATGTCAGATGTGTTCACAATATATAACTAACAGTAACTCAAAGATGACTTGTCTTAGTCAAAACTGTGAATTAATCGCTCATATAACATGTTTGGCAGATTTGTTTCTGTCGCCAGGTGAATATGTGCCCATAGAGGGTAATTGCCCTTCCTGTTGTATGAAACTGAAGTGGGGTGATCTAGTTAGAAAGATGAAAGGATGTTCAGGTATTTATGATATATCGTTTTCAATGTTTTTAAAAATATTTGAATTACAGGATTTTTTTCATTACATACAAAACGTGTATACGTGTTCTAACATTCACCACACAAATATTACAAAAGAAAAATATATAGACACTAGGTGTTACCCGCAGCTCCGCACGCACTTTTTTTTAAATGTATTGAGAAATGTAAAATTATGATTGAGAATTTTGAGTGAGATGCTTAGAGTTGGACCGTGGTGTCGCTTGCCGTTGTTGATCCGTTGGCTGGAGAATGATTTCTATGAGGAATTCCCTGTAAGTAATGCATTATTGTGGTAGGTATAATAGATGAGATGTAAGTATAATAAAAAAATCATTAAAAATTTGTTTTTTAGATAGAAAAGGCACCTCCAGACCATATGAAAGTTTGTTTTGGGCCAATAAAGAGCAAAAATTTAAAGAAAGTTGATCTAACAATAACCAAGAGTGATGAATGTCAGATGTGTTCACAATATATAACTAATAATAATGCAAAGATGACTTGTCCTAGTCCAAACTGTGAATTAATAGCTCATATAACATGTTTGGCAGATTTGTTTCTGTCGCCAGGTGAATATGTTCCCATAGAGGGTAATTGCCCTTCCTGTTGTATGAAACTGAAATGGGGCGATCTAGTTAGAAAGATGAAAGGATGTTCAGGTATTTATGATGTATTCTTTTCTATGATATTAAAAATTTTCTATGCAAGCCGGCATGACAGCGGCGACCGGTGAGGGATAGTGTGTCTCTCGGTGGTCGCCATTGTTTTTAGATTATACTGTGCTCACCATCAGGCACAGTAAAGTCACTTTGCCGTGCTACGATAAAAAAAAAAAAAAATTATTGGCATTACAGAATTCTTTTCATTACATACAATCTATGCCTATTACTGTAATATTACTATGTTTTGATTTTTTTTTACTATAGTTAATTCTATCACTGTCGTGTTCTAACATCCACCACACAAATATTACAAAAAGAAAAATATATAGACACTAGGTGTTACCTGCAGCTCCGTACGCGCTTTTTTAAAATGTATTGAGAAATGTAAAATTATGAGTAGATGCTTTTTTAAAAACATTTGTAAGTACGACACGCACGCCATCTACTGTAACAAAATATAATAATATAAAATATTAAAAAAATATTTTTTTGTTACTTGTAGACAAATCCATTCACCAAAAAGTTGTTATTTTCATATAATACTAACCCTAACAAGCAGCAAAAGCAATCAAAACGAAAAAAATGCCTGATTTTGAAACATTCTTCATTGGCGCTCCACTCCTATTGCTCTTAGCATGATGATATATAGCCTAAAGCCTTCCTCGGTTTTTTCAAATTGGTCCAGTAGTTGCATTCAACCAAACAAACAAACAAACTCTTTAGTATGGATTATAAACTAATAAAAAAAAAACATTACAATTTCATATGTTTTATATAGAAGGTATGATTAGTCCCAAATGCAGTTGTTTATTATGCAGATTATTCCACAATTTCAGCAGAGCATAACAATAACAAAAACATATTTTTATAACTTAAATTATGTTTTACATTTTTATTACTTAAATTATGTTTTACAAAGAAGTAATGAGAACTTACTTGAAATCATTAAAATTATAATGTAATGTATTAGAAATATGTCAGTTAGTGTATACCTTAATATTGTACTAAATAAGCCAGGGAAGAAAATGTCTTCTTCTTTTTTTAAATGGCAACATGTGTGCGCACACAATTTTGCCAATGTCAAGTGAATGGAGCCATAAACAATGGAGGTTGCGCCAGACAATTAAACAATTATCTTTATATCCAGACCGGGCTATCTACGGAAGAAAATGTCTCTGCTTTGTCTAAATTATACAAGTCATTTATGTTACTGTCTTATTTATTGTATGCATTTAAGATTATTTACTTTAAGTCTTCAACAAATGTTGTCTTTTGCTGTTAAGTTATGAGATTTTCGACAATATATATGTCATTTTCAAATAAAATATACTATAAATAATTTTTTTTAAGCAAATTAATGTTTTCTCGTTATAAAATAAAATCGGTATATATTAATTTTTTACTTATTTTATATCCCACTATTGTCCATTAAAGCAGCATTTTTATTTTCCAGTTACCATAGGAGACTCCGATGAAGCGGCTCCAAGTAAAGTTGGTGACTACCCGAGCTGGTTTCTGGATTGTAACGATGATTTATGACGAATATACTACTTCATTAAAAACTATTTTTTTTAATATACATAAAACACAATGGCTTTGAATTACTTCTTGATGATTTTACATCGCTTTTAATTTTTTCTTGCAACAAACTTTTTACTCCATTACACAGAATTACTAGGTGGTAGAGCCACGCTGAAGCCTATTACTGGTTTCAGCATGAATGGGTCGGCTCGCCCGGGGTAGTACCACCCTCTCACAGATAACCGACGTGAAGTAACAGTGCTTGCATTGTTGCGTTTCGTTCGGTCAGTGAGAACACTGGGGACCCACGTCCCCTCTCCCGCCTGCCTCCCCTCCCAACTCCTCAGCCCCTTCCCCAGATACAGGCTGGCAACGCACTTGCAACTCCCCTTACCACCAAGTGACCCGCCTGTTCGTTTGCCACCTATAATATAAAAAAAAGAATGTAAGTAATGTCTTTCAAGTCAAAGCCCTAACGTAACATTTGAGGCTTACATATAATATACATTATTAGATTCATTTTGACTGTGGAAGTATCTATCTATATTAGTTCCAGAATGTGGGACACTTGACCCTTTTGCAGTCTTCAGGAAAAACGAGATAAAAACAGGTTAACACAAATAAGTTTCATGATTGAATGACGCAAAAGGTGAAAGGGTAAATGTTGTAGGCAATAATAAGAAAATATTCTGCAATACTTTATTATTTTTAAAGTTGTGACCAAAAAACCAGAATGGGGATCAAGTGTCCCCAGTCTCCCTATATATAAGTAAAAATACAATAGAAGTACAGTTTTTGTTATATGCCATAAAATCTGTTATTAAATATTTAAACTGTTGATGAACACAAAGAAAGCGTCTCTATAGCCATACCGACATTTTTTATGGTCACTAATTTTACGAATTTTTCATTTAAGATACAGTTACTCATTGATGGCAACCATCAAATTATCGTTAGAGATAAAAAAGTAATAAAAAATCACAAATGCAACAGAAACGCACGTTGAATTCATTATAGTCTGTGCTAATATTTACTGATATAAAATCAAAACTTACAATTTCCATGCATAAATTTGAAGTTTAAATATAATTCAAGTTTTGATGTAACAAATATGATGTGTTGATATGTTATGTATGATATGTTGACTGTTTATTTTCATCTAACAATAAGTAAAGGCCAGAGTTTTTGGCGGTATCTCGTCTCTCATGTAGTGGATTTTATTTTTTATTCATAATCTTGTGTTACTTGACTCTATACTGTGTAAAATTGGTGGTGTTTTATGTAATATAGTTTGTTTATTGTGCATAAGTGAAGTGAATGGAAAATAATACCACGGACCATGAATTCTGAGATGCCACAAAAATTCCCTGGAAAGTTCTAACAAGTTGGCCACCATCTTGTTAGTTCATTGAAATTATATCAAGAAACTTGTAATATCGATACTCACTTGACAATGGCAGTGATGGTCTACTAGAAGACTGGTTGCCAAAATAGGATAAAAGAACAACTTGAAATACTATTAACTACTTGACAATGGCAGTAATAATCTGAAAGATTGGTTGCCAAAAATAAAGTTAAAAAAAATAATAAAAAAAATATAAACATAAAATAAAACAGAAATGTTCGCGATTACGTAGGTACGTTTTAAAACGATTTTTGTGCATGAATATAATTATGTCGATTTGTAACCCTAACTTGAAATAATTGCGTACGCGGGAAAGTTACTATATAGAGTTATAACTTACTATTTACTATTTACGTATTTTATAAAATACCTCATATTCGTTCAATAATGAGACAAATAATTTTCCGCTTCGAAGTAACATCAGGAATTCTTTGCGATGCAGTGAATGTGCTGCTCGAGATGTAGAGTTCAAAACAAAGCTAATAAAATCGCATAGAATCGGTGTACCGTAAATTTCTTTACAAAGTCGTTCTACAGCGTCATTGAACGGTATAGAGTTTCATGTAATTTGTTGATTAATTTTTTTTGTTTTTATTGTAGCACGGCAAAGTGACTGCACTGTGCCTGATGGTAAGCAAAGTACAATCCAAAAACAACGGCGACCACCGAGAGATACGCCCTCCTCCGTCGGTCGTTCTTATCATGCAAACCTGCGTAAACGCTTCTACACGTTACGCTTGAAGGACCCCATCTATACTAATATATAAATCTGAAGAGTTTGTTTGTTTGTTTGGTTGAACGTTAGGATCTCAGGAACTACCATTCCGATTTGAGAAAATCCTTCGGTTTTAAATAGCTCATTT
>MU161672.1:0-16694 GCA_015888305.1 Antheraea pernyi | reverse complement strand
TTTTTTTTGGTCATTTGTAGCCATATCCATTCATCCAAATGTTGTTATTTTAATTGTACATACACAAACTTTACTTTTTATAATACGTAATAGAGAACAAATAAGAAATTGGAAATAAAAGTAGTATGAACTATTTGAATAGGAAAACATAATAAACTTTGAAAATGTTAGCTTTGATAGTTACTACATAACTTCAGAATTGGCAGTATGGATTAATTCCTTCGCCTGTCCTATTGAACGAATAGTATTACTACAATTAACGAAATCTCTCAAAAGGAAAAAAGTGCCCGATTTTGAAACATTCTTCATTGGTGCTCTGCTTCTATTGGTCTTAGCGTGATGATATATAGCCTATAGCCTTCCTCGATAAATGAGCTATTTAAAACCGAAGCATTTTCTCAAATCGGAATGGTAGTTCCTGAGATCCTAGCGTTCAACCAAACAAACAAACTCTTCAGCTTTATATATTAGTATAGATACGTAATTTTTTTATTTAACTATGTTTTATAAATAAAATGTATATGTACACACAAGTTCCATAATTTTAGTCCAAATCAAAGTACTAAAACAAAAACAAGGTAAAAAACAGTTTATATCAAAAAGAAAAAAAGGGTGACGATTTTGTTTTATCCAGCAACCGTTATTTGATCATGCTAATGACATATTTGTTTGTTATTTTACTTGCAGTATTTTATCCATTAAGAACCTTTAAAAGTAAATTCCATAATAAATTAGAATATTTTTGAATTTAATGTACTTGATTCTGTGCTAAACTCGTGCGTTTGTAAAACAAAAAAAGGGAGGTAAAAGTAATATTGCAAATTTCAGCTCTAGACTTATCGTAATGAAACAATATGGTCTAACTGAAGTTTTACTTCTATAGAATAAAAATCTACTAAGGCTTTTTTATTTATTAACTGGCCATTATTAAAAAATAAGTGTGTGTGTACGCGTTAGAAGTTATACTTCTTTAGCGTAACAAGATAAAAATCTTTTCAATAAATTTATCTTTCCTTATTCCACGTTTGTAGAAAACACGACATTAACAATAGAAAAAAGGTTTGTAATACATTGAAAGTTTTATTACAAAGAAACAAAGTGTTGACTATAGCTAACTTCAGCGTGTCGGTTTTTCGTGATTTACTCTCATCATTTTTCCCTAACGCGCCAAAACAAGTATAACTAGAAAAATATACTTCAAAAATAATTTTAATCTACATTAAAATACATAAACAGTTTTAAACGGAAACCAAAAGAAAAAAAAGTACAATGATATTTTTCCTAGCGGGAATTTTGTCCGGTTTACATTGTGGATTTGTTGTAATAATTTATATTACAATCATGCATTAAAATGTAAATTTTTGTTACAATAATGCAATAAAATGTAATTTTTTGTGATATCATAATTCGATTTTAATAAACATGTTGTCATTATTCGGCGAAAGAAACCATATAATATAGTAATTTCTTTAAGTCCATCTTATAGTCATCTAAGTAAAATTCGGAGATATCATTACATAGCATAAAACAAAGTCCTTTGCCAGGTCTGTCTGGATGTTCGTTATAAACTCAAAACTACTGAACGTATTTTCATGCGGTCTTCATCAGTAGATAAGAGTGATTCATGAGGAAGACTGAGGTATATAATTTGTCATTTTTTATTTATTTTCAGGACGGGACAATTTCCACAGCGCCCGCTTTTATATGTATAAAACCTTATCGGTGTCATTACAAAAAAGTTAAATACGTATTGAATACTTGCTTTAACCCTAGATCACTAACCTTATTTTACAACGCTTCTTACTAACCTTCGTCGTTTCCGCTACGCCATATAAAAGGAAGGCTTCTAAGGATTTGTAGAATAAAATATTTATACTTATTTATTACAATAATCATTTGTTAACATATTTATAAGTTTTTTGTTTACTAAAATCATATTTTAATTATTCTAACAGTCTCTTAATTGAGACCAGAGTTTTTAATCATTTGAACATTTTTGTTTTTTAAAATGCTTAAATCTTATGAACTAACAAAAAACAAATACTTAAAAAATATTAATATATTAAAGTTAAGTTATAAAATCAACAAAAGAAAGAAACATTTTAGAAAAAAACTATTAATACATTTGTTACGAATGTCAAGTTTGTGTTCACCACACAAGGATTTGTTGCAGTTGGTGCAAGAACTCTGTCATTCTTCGCCTTGCGGAGGGGCAAATTGCACAACTTTTTTTTCTTTTTTTGACTATCGGAAGACTATGTGTGTAAATGATTATCCTTCATTGCTGCAGATAATGTAAAGATCCCAATCAGAGCTCTTATTTCATTGGAATCTGTCTGTGTCTGGGTGACTTTTACATCTATGTATTTAACGCATTTTATTGCTATCTCGGCATTAATGTGGGCTACAATTAAATTAATCATACTATCAGTTACCAAAAATAATAAAGTTTTTGCAGTTACGTGTGGGTCCAGGTATAATATAATATGAACAATATGTCTTGAGGCTGTTCAGCTTCGTGAACTCTGTTTTACTGATGACCATTTGTGTTTTTCTTAGTAGTTGTTAACGAAGAATATTACTTATTGGTATAATAGTTAATTCGTGTAAAAAAATCTCTTCCTCACAATCTGTTTAATAAGCCGGATCAGCCTCAAGGTGGTCTTCTTTTTCACTTTGAGAGCAGTTTTCTTCGCCACTATTATCATTCAATAACAGCTGACGAATCGTATCTAAAATAAAACGAATTAAATAAATATTTAAATAAAAATAATTTAGGTTCTTATTTCAATGTAGGCAAATTAAGTACAAAGTTTACAAAACATCGAAATAATTACAACAGCAAAAATAACGAAAAATAACACTGCAAGAATAACGTTAATACTAACTTTCGTCGATGCAATGACTCATGGTGGCTGGAACGGCGCACAGAGGTTCCCTAGCTAAAAAATACTATGGTACATCGCCCGAGCTGCAGGTCGACTGAGATTAGCCGGAATCTGGAATGCGTACGACTACGCACTCAAAATTTATACCACTTTTTTTGAGTCCGCGTCGTCGTTTTGACGAAGGTTAATGATGTAGGGTTAAAAAGGATTCGAATTAAACGCACGGTGCTCGCCTGAGGCAAGTTCACGTTATCCTTTTTCGCAAGTCTAATTTTTTTTTTTTACATGGGGAATTCCTACGGATACCCACCCAGGCCGGGCAGCTAGGGTGGGGTATGTCCGACTTGCACGGACTAAAACCCCATGGTGCCTCCTTACACCTATTTGGCCGGGGAGTAGAAACTGCCTACGGCACTGCGTCTGCTCACCCGGCAGGTGCTGGCTCCTCATAAGGAGCCCCTTCTGCGGCCTGAGTGCGAAAGCAGAGAAAAGAGGTGCGGACCAAGTCTGCAGAAATAAAAAAAAAAAACACACCCTCGCCTGATGTTTAATAGCAATAGTATATGGACGACCGAGCCTAGCTCGGTTCTTTAAAAACATTTTAAAATTAAAATAAACTGTTAGGTTTGGCTCACAAAATTAGCATTTTGTATACCAAAAAAAAAGTACATCTCTTTTGCTGTCACTCGGATTCGAACTGGGGTTAGACGGGTTTTCGAAGCAGCCGATATCCATCGAAGCTGTTTTTGTTTCGACGGCGGTGGCCTAATTTACCTTTATATTCTAACTATATTTATTCATTGCCTGAAAACTCAGATAAAAAAAGTTTTCTATGAATGAATATCTAGCTCGATCGATTTATCGTCCCCGAAACCACCTACATACTAAGTTTCACGGAAATCGCTGACACCGTTTCCGAGATTCTGAATATATAACAATATAAAGATTTACAAGAATTGCTCGTCTAAAGGTAATAAGATTAGGACCACAGCGCGTTAAACCTAAAACAGGGACTGCCTTTCGAGTGCAGCAGGGGGAACACACCAACAGGTGCTTGGCGACAGATTTTACCAATTTGATTGGGTGGTAGCTAGTCCGAGGGACTAAAAAAAACCCTACCAACATACTATGGTTACATCAAGATGTTTTCCTTCAACGGAAGCCCTGACTCAGTTGCTCGGACTCGATAGCCGATGGACATTCGAGGGACACTTCCGGCAGTTGGCTCCCCGTATAATGGGCACAGCGGGCGCGCTTGCCCGCTTACTGCCCAACCTGCGGGGGCCCAATTCCATCTGCCGGAAGTTGTACATAGGGATCGTGCGGTCAATGGCCCTGTATGGGCCCCCCGCGTGGGCGGACGGCCTGCCACCAGCATCGCCCAGCCCACCAGCATCGCCCAGCTGCGCAAATCGCATAGGGCGATGGCCGCCAGAGCCATACGCGGATACCGCACGATCTCCTATGAGGCGGACTCCTTATTGGCCGGATCCCCACCCTGGGACCTGGAAGAGAGTGCCCACGCGTCTCGCAAGTCTAACCTAACGTAACCGAAGCGAGACAAAAGAGCAAGATGGCGAACATTCAGCGACCGCGGTGCATTTAATTCGAAACCTTTTTAAAGCAAGTATTTAATACGTATTTAACTTTTTTGTGATAACACCGTATATGTGTTGTATGTATTTGTTAGCTTTTGTTCGTAGTATTGCTCGTTTTAATATAGATCACTTGAACCGTAGATACTTTTTCCCGGGTTAAAGATCTTTTATGTCCTTCCCAGGACCTCTGACAACGTGTTGGCAAAATCTCATGATGATTGGTTCAGTAATTAAGGCACGAAAGCGTAACATACAAGCAAATTTACTTTCGTATTTATGACTACCGGGATCGGCAAACGTTGTCCCGCCTTGATTAAAAATAAATCCTTGACAAATTATATACCAAAACATTCCTCATGAATCACTTTATTCACTGGTGAAAACCGCATGAAAATCTATTCAGTCGTTTTTGAGTTTATCGCGAAAAGACAGACAGACAGACGCGGTAGTGGACTTTATTTTATGCTATGTAATAAATATTAGTTAGGATCACAATGTAAATTAAACGTTTGTTTCCCGATAAAAACTTAAGTTTTTACACAAAATTCGTACATATATTCATGATTACGGTTAAATAAAAAAAAAAAGCTAATCGTCTTACGTATTTCGTGACCACTTCTTGAGTCTGTTTCTAGTATGATAATTAAATTACGTTTTTTTAACTATTGTACGCGGGTTCACCGTCGTATTTAATTTGCGTAACTCATTATTGTGCGAATAACAAAATAAATTAACTTTATAATGAGAATAAGGTATAAAAAGTACTATAATAAATACGTTTCGTGAGGCATTAAAATAATTCATACAATTGAGGAGGTTGCGGTTTCGTTTGCCGCAAAGAACTGACTTTTTATTAATTTTAATGGGTCGACTCGTCCGAGGTAGTACCACCCTCTCACAGAAAACCGACGTAAAGAAATAGTGACAATTTGGTCATTGAGAGCGCCGGAGGCACACCTCCCCTACCCTCTCCCCCTTTCCCCTCCCCCTAAATACAGACTGGCAACGCACTTGCGACTCCCCTGGTGTTGCTAGTGTCTATGGACGGCGGTGATCACTTAACACCAGTGAACCGCAAGTTCGTTTGACTTCTATGATATAAAAAAAAAACCTGCGCGCAAAATATATGAAAATAGCATGGAAATTTACAGCTGTGCGTACCTATTCATCCCATTTTATGGTACGTTTAACATAAAATTAATGAATACTAGCGGGCACGATGGATGTTATTCTGTCCAGAGGATTAAAAAAATCTTTAACAAACTATATATCTAAACCTTCCCAATAAATCACTTCATCTACTGGTGAAAACTGCATGAAAATCCGTTCAGTAGTTTTTGAGTTTATAACGAACAGACAGACGGACTCTAGACTTTAGATTTAATGCCTTCACCGTCGTAGACTAGATCTTAATTTAAAATAGGATGAGATGATGTGATATAAATAAATAAAAAATTAAGTCTCTCTTAGTGAACCAGAGACTGTCACTCGTACATACAATTAACAAGTTACACGATCTCAGTTAAACTATTTAATAGAACTAGTGGGCGCCCAGTGGTCGACATTCGACCATAGTTCATTGATTTTTTAAAGTTGAATGTAGAATGAAAAAGGGTAATTGGAACGTAAGAGTAAAATAATACATACAGTCGAGCATAGCAACCTCCTTCACAACCTTTTTTGAAGTCCTTTATTGACAGATGTCAAAATGTCTTTTTTATTTACATGTGTGTATATGTTGTGTAAAATTGAAGCAGTAGTGAGAGTAATGCATATTTTAATTAATTTAATTTACTTCTAATGCATTTTATATAAAATAAATAGCTTTCTGCACTTCTCCTACGTATAAACTTTAACTATGCCAAATTTCACGTTCATCCGTTCGCCCAATTCCGTTAAAAAGGGATACAAAGTTTAGGCTTCACGTATTAATATAATGATGATAACTTCCTACATATCATAAAATCATACTAGCCTAATGCAGAATGTATTCGCCGTCGGAAAACAACTTTCATCCACTCGTACTATAACCGGTTCTGTACGGTAACACTTTCAATATTCAAATATTTGCACTTTCTGAATAAATATCACCCAAATAGGGAAGTCAGTTAGTAATATTTTTAAAGTATCGACTGAATAATAAATATAGTCAAGAATAGCTAGATATACAGGTGACATTTTTACTGCAATATTGTATAGTTATTTTTATTCCCTGTTTCAATGTAGATTCAGTTTTTTGAAATACTTTATAGAGTTTTGCATTTGACCACAATCACATCTGATATTAAATTGTGATGTTGCGTAAGATAGTAAACAGGCTGAACGTAGATGGGGCTGGTTGTCGATTGCAGCTGCCGTAAAGCACCGACAGATGCTTTGCGAAAAATTTTCAACTAGGTGATCATAACTTCGCTGAAGCTTTCTTTGTTCTAAATAAAATTAAGCTGAAAACAAAATAAAAAACTGACGTATATACCTATGAAATTGCCGTTTTGTATGAAAAAATTGAAACGATTTTTTTTCATGTATTTTTTATTTGTATTGATCGAAGTAATCACCCATGCAATAAATGCATCTCTGCCAACGCAGTGGCAGTTTATTGACGCCCTTCTTAAACAAAATCAGCTGGACGGGAGGCAACAAATTCTTTAACATTTTGTACTGCCTCTCGGGTATTGAATTTTTTTCCCGCCAAGGAGTTATCCAAATTCTGGAAAAAGTAGTAGTCTGTAGGCGCAAGGTCTGGTGAGTAAGGCGGATAACGGAGAACTTCCAACCCCAGTTCTTGCAACTTGGAGACCGTCTGCTGTGCAGTATGAGGTCGCACGTTGTCGTGCAGGAGCAGCGGAGACGAGCGATTGACCAATGCTGGTTGGAGATGTGCCAGCATCTCCATCATTGTGTTCAGTTCTTCACAGTACACATCTGCAGTAAATTTTAAAGATTAGGAAATTTCGTGTACTTTTGTTTTTGCGTAATTTCGACAAATTCCTATTGACTTTATTTCCCTTTATCCTATCCAACATTGTAATTAGAAATACTCTAATATGAATTAAAAATAAATATTTATTGCATTATTTGTTCTTTAATCTATTAGTCAGAATTAAATTGTTATATACTTAAGGAGATAAAAAAATCATACGCAGTAAAATTACAACTATAAATTTTCAATAATGTTACTAACATTAAACAGTGCCACAAACTTAACTTAAAACTATACTATCATAAATGAATAAGTTCGTAATTAATCAATTTACCCAAGAAATAAACTTATAGAATCATAAATTCATACTTATTTAAACTATAATAATATTTCTAACTAACGAACTATTATGCGATCGTTTCAAAGATGTCTCAATAAAATCAATTTACGTTAATAGCACGGTTACAGGTAATCGCTGGAAGTCAGCGAATTAAGTCTAAGACCATCTGGTTACGTAATTACTGTGATTGGATGGAATCATGAGATAAAATTTATAGATCGAGGGCGAGCGGCGCCGTCCTGCCACTCAGAACGGACATCGGATTGAATGTGGAATGGATATTATCCATTTACGCGATAGTACTAAAATTACATGTTAACAAGGTTGTAAGAGCACTACACTAGCTTACTGTAAGAGATAAACTTCAATCTCTTTCAGAAAGTTAAGAGTAATCACACACCGTATAATGAATTTATTCATTTAAGACTATTCAGGCATAAATTGGTTGGCGGGTGGTAGTCTTGCCCGTTACCCGCTCTTGCATTAATACCTGTAAGCTAATATCAATGTTTCTACGAAGACGAAGCAAGCATTAGCAATCATTTTTTTCTAATAGTTTAGTCTGTTTTTTTTTTTCTTAGTTAATCTAAAACTTATTCATGACCATTGTAATTAATGACAATTTATATTGTCTAGGATCGAGCAATATTCTTGTGTTCAGAAAAACTTCTTTTATATACCACGTTAAAATATAAGATTTCATAATACAGTGTAGTGTAGCGAGGTCTAGTCACGAGGTAAAACAGAGCAGCAGAGGAGGGCTAAACACATTTTCTAAAAAAAAGAACAAGTTTAACGATGGTCGTTTAAATCATGTTGAAGTTTTAATATACGATAAAACAAAAAAAATCATGTATGCAATTCACGGTAGAAGTCGACAGCTCCAAAAAGGAAGCGAGAAGAGCGTATGTCTCACCCAGAAACCCGTTCTCCAATACCCGAAAGCAAGCGAGACGCTGCTTACACTCTACCCGACACAGTGTTGACCCCCACCACTTTTTGTCACACAAAAAGGTCGCGGATCAAAATTTCAAAGCCCTTCCATAGGAAGTGTTACTTCCATAATAATAAGTGATGGATGTCAATAATTTGAAATATTAACTACTCCAAATGGTGTCAATATTCTTTTCCTTATTTTCAGTATAAAGCTATGTCAGCGTATGCT
Organism: Antheraea pernyi; assembly: GCA_015888305.1. Classification (NCBI taxonomy): domain Eukaryota; kingdom Metazoa; phylum Arthropoda; class Insecta; order Lepidoptera; family Saturniidae; genus Antheraea; species Antheraea pernyi. The sequence goes on along the minus strand of MU161672.1, from coordinate 7,780 downwards.
TAAAATGGGAATTCACTATTTAGAATGCTTACGATAAAACGAGCAAAGCAATACCCGTCACTTAAAATGAAACGTCGATATAAACAACAATTACTGTGAATTCAACTTAAACACGCAATGAATAAAGTACTTTTTCTCGTTATTCTGCGTATTTGTGCGTGGTTGGTGAGCCTTGACCAAACATTTGTACCACAGGCTTAAAATCGGTAATTTTGTTCAAAGTTTAATATTATTCGTTAGTTTAAAGTTTAAAATATAACTTATTCAACATGTATTTAGCGAAAGTATGATACTCCGGCCGTTAAATTGCTTTTTCGGGTATTATTTTTGCATCTTTTATAATCATATATATCTCATCTTTTATAATGAATTGTTTTTTGCTGAAAATTGCACTGGAAATATTCTCTCAACATCAGGAGGGAGGATAATTTTTAGTTTTAGTTTAGTTTACTAGCTTTACGGTTCCTCTGACAAATAATGAGTTATTTTTTTAACTAATTACGGCTGTAATAAACTGTAGAGACTACAGTTTCGCCGGGCTTAGTGCGGGGCGTGGAAGTCACTCAACCGAAATAACAACCATAGCGACGGTAGCAAAGTTTTGGGGTGTAAGGGGTGTCAAATAACATCTAAGACTTGAGACAACCCAGCCAACATCGTGTGTCACTCGGTGTTCGCCATTGTTTTTGGATTGTACTGCGCTTACCATCAGGCACATTGCAGTCATTTTGCCATGCTGCTATAAAAAAAAGTAACCTATTCTATATTTTTATAATATAAAATATATAATTCTATTATGGATTATATAAATGTACAAGCAATTCCCGGCAAAGCACGTTCTTTATTTCTTCAATCTACTATATAATATATGGGATACTAGCTGTACCCGCAGCTCCGCACGCGTTTTTTAAAATCGTATTAAAGAATTATAGAATTGTGAGACTATGTACAATTACAGAAACGCTCTTTAAAGACAATTGTAAGTACGACGCGCACGACACTAAAAGTAACATGTAACGTGTACATTAGATATATAAATACAAAGAGCGTGCCAAATGAGGTTTGTCATCAGCATAATATTTGGAACCATAACCAACCATATAACTACCTCAGTGCTCACTTACACTGTATAAGGAACTATTGAAACAATAACTAAAAATATTATTATAAAGATTTATATTTACATTACATTTAATATACATTGCCCTTATTATAATTAAGATTTAGTGACTATACAAAAAATAAACGCTTGTCTGTTCCGCAACAAATTGTATTATGGAACTCTTTACGTAATACTCTTATTAGGAAGACCTCTATATCATTAATGTTATTAATAATTATAATGTCGAATTGTAAACAATAAGCCGATAATTATTTCTGTCATTAAAAATAAAGAATAAGTTGAAATCTTGCTAAATTTCATGCAGACAAAGTCGCGGGTAACAGCTAGCCTAAAATAGAATAACCACAATTACTTTTTATTAGGTTCGTTATCTACCATTGAAAGTCCCTTGAAAATCGATGTAACCGTTTTGGTGATAGCACAGCGGGCGAAGCCACGGTTAACAGCTAGTATAAACTAAAATTGCTTAAATTACTTTTTATAAGATCAGCTATCTGCCAGTGAAAGTGATCTGAAGATCGATCGAATCGTTTTGAAGATAGCATGGCAGACGAAGCCGCGGTTAACAGATAGTCTAATTTAAAGTAGCCTAAGTAACGCGCTGTAATTTTCTCTATCTGCCAGTGAAATTCCCGACAAAATCGGTTCAGCCGTTTCGAAGATTACCCGGATCAAACAGACAGACAGACAGACCGACAAAAATTTTAAAAATTGCATTTTTGTTATCAGAAGCGTGTATACTTTCATACCCAATCAGTGAAAAAATTTATTTTGATATTACATACACACACTTCATTTTTATTATATGTATGTATATAGAAGAAGATAGATAGAATAGATGAACTATGCAAACAGTCAGTGTTATCGAATGCAACTGTTACGCCATGCGCCTCCGGAATACGTGCGTTTGCTGCGAATAATTGAATGCTGTAAGCAGCGGCGCGTTTTTTTTTTCTTGAACTGACTATGCTATTGACCTGTTAAGGTCTTTACAGCTTCACCGGACTACGAAGCAGCGGCGCGGATCTCGGCGCGCTTTATATACCTGCGCAGACGTGTACAACCTAAATCACCAGCCTAAGCTGAACCCAATTTCATATGATTGATCATATAGATCTGAGGTCAACTGACATTGGTTATTTTAATTTTCCGAAACTGATCATTTTTACCTTATATTTATTATTATTATGTAATCATAATGTTTTCCGAACCGGTAGTAGTCTTTGACGTTCATAAGTGCCTTATTAGGGCCTAAACTGAATAAAGTATTTTTGATTTTGATTTTGAAAGAACAGTAGATAGATAGTTTAACAAATGTTCGACGTGATTCTTTAAATTGGCATAACTTTTTTATTTACGAACCGATTGATATGAAACAAACACTAAATGTTAAGTGAATCTTACCACGATATATCAGTGAAAACCACGTCTAAATCGGATAAGGCGTTTCTGAGATTAGCGTGCACAAACGCACAGACAAACAGACAAACAGATAAACAGACAAACAGACAAAAATTCTAAAAATCGTTGTTTTGGGTTCTATTGCATTTATAAAGACCCCTAATAATAATTTTTCTCATATATACTTAATGTACAGACAGCGGTCAGTTACATAGATTACCATAATATAACCATACGGTATGAGTGCATTCGTTTTATTGATTGAATTATGAATATGAAAAATAACATTTATTATTATCACATTTTAAATTATATTTCATTTCGTATATAAAATAGCAGTAATGTAATAAATATTCAGTGACAATTAAACAATATTGTGATTTTTTAATTGATTAGTGACCACGAAAATATGCAGGTAACTATTAAAATTAATATATACTAGTTTGAATATCAAGTAATTACATATATTAATATTAATGTTCATCTAATGACGGCTAGTTCGATGCACCGGATACATTATTAGAAAAAAAAAACTCGAAATTAAACTTATAACTGGCTGTATTTAACGTATCTTGTCCTACGTAACTTGTTGCGTGGTGCAATTTATGTACATATAATATATTAGGTTATGTTTTATGATTTAATAACTATAACATTGATTCGGATGAGATTTAAGTAGGTAATCAGTATTAATTGAGAATGGTATACACACGTCAGATGACTTATTAAGGTCACTATATTATATTATGCATAATTTAATGTAAAACTACAGAAATATTTAATGACATTTATCTCAAGGTAACACGTAGTTTTCGATGCATAAAAAAGCATTCTCCTGTCAACAATAATCTAAATAAAATAACAGAGTACTCGAATTACAGTAGTTTATGTTTTGGCAAACATTATTACTCAACTGGTGCGAGCTTTGCGTTCTGTTATATCATATAACATAGATCTTATGTTATTGGTTATATATAAAACATATGTTCTCATGCAGTCTTTGGCCAGTGCCGTCGTGGTCTTACATACGGCAAGATGGATTTATTATTTGTGTATCTCGCTACAAGTTTTATCAATAAAGTAAGTTTCTTTATAGCTTTAGTTGATTTTATTAATTTTATTGATTGTATTCTATACGTACAGTGATACTGTTATTATGTTCTATTAAATAAAATAATTATCTCGTATGTATTTCTATAGATTACAAAATAGTTTTCGTGTTTAGAAAAAAATAATCTGTTTTGTTTTAAAAATTACCAAAAAGTATTTACTAAAATGATTATTTATTTAATTTAACGTTTTATACCACGCTTGGTGTATTGAAGCAGCTTTTGAATGTAGGTTTCGAAAAAAAGAATTAGAGGTGATGCATTGTTTCTTTCATTTTTTTTAAATAATCCATTTTTTCTTTAATTGTAACTTTTAATCTGTGTTTAATTGGGTACAAACTTTTTCTATAGGGTAGAAAAATAGAAACGAGTCGGGATTAAAAGTGATCGATTTGGTATGGAACGTCCCTTCTTTATTTATACCAGTCGAATTTCGGCCATAATAAAGCTTTGACAAACTTCTGTCTTGACGTGCTAATATATACCGATATTATATAATTATTGAGTTGTCTAAAAAATTTGTAGATCGTAATGTATTATTGATATTATTACCTAGAGGCTTATACATTACATAAGGTAAAATAATTATTTACAAAAAAAAATTGTATTCGTCAATAGCTACTAAATAAAAAAAAAGTAAAGAAAATCATTTAACAAACATACGTACAGATGTAGGCAACGCGGATAAATTATAGTTATCGCGGTAACATTTCCTCGTTTAGTGTGTGGTGAAATAGATAGTATTGGTAATTGGAGTGTTTCTATTAGTTAAAATATTAGTTCAAATTTAAATTAAACACTAAGATAACATTTGGGGTGTAAGGAGTGTCGAATAATATCATAAGACTTGAAACATCCAAGCCAACCTCACCTGCACGTGGTGCACCCTGCTGAATAACGAACGGGGCAATGGCGAAAGCGGGGCGGTAAGTTACAGTCTGACTGGTTCGCAACCACCATGTATATGGCAAAAAAGCCAGTTATAGAGATTCGCTTCTGCGGGTCGCGTTTCGGGATCAGCCTGTGCATATCCAACTTTTCGCAGGCCGGCATGACAGCGGCGACCGGCGATGGATAGTGTGTCACTCGGTGGTCGCCATTGTTTTCTAATTGTACTGTGCTTACCATCAGGCACAGTGCATTCATTTTGCCGTGCTACAATAAAAAATAAGAAACTAGTTATAACTACGAAATTCGACTATAAATGTCTAATGACAAAATGATATTGTGCAGTTTTCTGTACGCCTATATAGATGATTATGAAATTATGTATATATTTTTGGGGCTTCAAAATGTACAGTACGTGTATTTATTGTTTTTTTTAATTGTGGTATTCTAGTGATACGGCCCGTCTTAACACGGCTGCAAGACTATTACATTAGTATGTGGGGCTATAAGTCACAATTTTCTAACATTGTGACATTTACGTTTAGTCACATTTTACTCGAATATAGATTAATACTAGGTATGTAAGTCAAGATTTTGTCAAAACATACAACCAGCAACTTTTCTATATATACTTTACAATCTACATTTTTTTAATACATGCACTATTTTGATGTATCTCGTAAGTTATCGTAGTCCGGTGAAGCTGTTAAGGCCTTACTAGGCCAATAGCGTAGACAGTTCGAATAAAAAAAAAGATCGTAAGATATAGTAAAGATCCTAATTCGCCAAGACTTTATGTAAGCTACAGGTTTTTCTTTACTTTTTATAAATGTAATATGCGTGTGAACTTTACGGGAGATATCTAAATGACAGTGAAAATCATATACTTTGTTATCTACGAATAGTGATAAATGTTAGAACTAAGCCAACACACAGAAAGATACAATAATAGACATTCTTAATAATACTTATTGATCAATTTTAGTTTGGTACAATACTCAATTGTCATTAAATAAGAATTATAATTATTGTGTACAGATAGGTAATCGAAATAAATATAGTTTGTAAACATAGTACGACTTTAAATATGGAAATAGACTATGTAAAGAACAACTGACTGATTGACTAACATATCAATGTACCGTCCAAAGTCCGAATTACGACACGCTATGATGGCCGTATTGACGTTTGTCCACGCACGAAGTTTTAATACGAAGAAATGAATAAATACGTTTGAGGGAGCATACTGCTGTTGTCTATTGTCACTAGTACACCGATTTCTAAAGTATATGTATAACTATACACTATATATTTATCTAATGACTACTATATCTAACTATATAATATGATCCCGCGAAAACCCGCCCGCGTAACCACAGACCACGCCGCCGTGGTCTAGGGATAAATTTCACACCCGCACACCAGACTAGGCCCCCATCAGCAGCTGCTCAAGCCTAGGTTCATTCCCTCGGCGTGGAGCCCTTGAGTACGTTGCTCGCGCGATACAGTGACACAAAATCTTACAACACTGCGACAACATTACACATATCACCTCCACACACGTGCACGCATACACGCTTACACATGCAAGTGGAAGGGTTTTATTTTTTCCCTTATCAAACTGAAATAGTTTAGAATATTATCCGATACGAATTATATATAAGGGTTGTTGAGGTATGTATGCTTGGTACACATATATGTTTCAACAACTCATATATGTATGAATAGTTAACTTAGCTTAGGTTAGCTCACATAGGTCGTGAATTGCATGTATCACAGGCAACAGCCAAAGCCGAGGTGTGCCGCGCACCCTTGAGCTAGTTGTCAAAATAAAATCGGCTGAGTGCCTTAAGCGCTCGCCTTAGTAGTCCGGTGAAGCTGTTAAGACCTTGCATGGTCAAGAGCGTAGTCAGTTCGAAAAAATCCTGCGAAAAAATCTTTTCACATCTTTATTAACCAACAAAGAGCGCCGTTTGATAGAATTATAATTATTAGTGTACTTATCTATAACGTAACTCGACTTTTATATATTTCAAAATTCGAAATTATGTAATTGTATCCTATATATGATTATATTTATATATATAGAATCACTGACCAGCACAAATACCAACTCCGGCAAACGCTCGTCAATGCTTAATGCAAAACAAAGTAGCATTTGATACATTTTTGTCGAAAGTACTATTGTACTATTGTAATGTGTTACAACGGCCATCATAGCGTGTCGCTATTATATGCCCGTGAAATTAGATGAGTACTGAGGAAGGAGTTTTAGAGATTTAACCTCTAAGGCGGATAAAATGGGGATGAATGGTTGTATGACAATTCTTTATTTTTCCGTCATTCACTTATTCTCTTGTATATAGATACAAAATGAAAGATCATAATTACCTCATACAGATAAAATTGCTAATATAGACATAAACTACATAATTCTTCTTCGCATTTTTAAATGTTCTACGCGAGTTCAATGACCTGTATTACTTAAAAATTTCCAGGCCCTTCTCTGCCGTATACTAGTTGTGATTATATGAAGTAATCAAGTTGTCCGCTATGTGTAATACATAAATATGTTATTTACACAACTTCCTTCACTTCTCGTTTCTTTATACGATATTTCAAAATGAGCTAAATTCTATTTTTGCCGTTCCTAATATCTTATATTTTTGAAGATCTTCAAATTTTGTACATTAAGTATGAAGAAATGACATTAAGTATAAAAAAAAATTGACCTTTGTTGTTGATGTATAAAAACTAGAAAACATAAAAAAAGTAAACATGTCAAAAATAAAATTGAATTTAGCTCATTTTAAAATGTAAAGACACGCACATATAATCGATTCAGTCTTTCTATGTAAGGAATAGATAAATAATTACACCAATCTTTGTATATAAATACGAGTATATTGCTAAATAGCCTCTTCAAAGGTTATTTATGATAGTTAATTTATTCATAAATATTTCGAATTCCTACACTCTATGCCTTTTAGTTTTTGATCTAATTTCATGTTAAATGACGACGTAGGCTAAAATAATAACATTTTTAAATATAGAAGAGGACCGACTCTCAATTGCAACTTTTGAAACACATCTAAAGATGCTTGCCGTTAGAACCTCAATTTGAAGTTGGTAGTTAGTTAAGCTGGCATTAAAAAAGTTCTATAAACCATGCCGTATGGTTAAAGCGCTGATGCCTTAGTGGTTAGCGTATTCGGACACCACGTCAATTGTAGGTTTAAATCCTTGCGAATGAGCCGGT
>MU161671.1:10805-37074 GCA_015888305.1 Antheraea pernyi | reverse complement strand
AGTTTTTAGCGGGATCTTGAAATGTCATGAAGTGGATTTTAAATCTTATTCATTCTGTTATTTGACTGTGTATTTTGTAATATCGATGGCGATTTATGTAATATAGTTTGGTTATGTGAACAAGTGAAGTGGATGAAAGATAATATCACAGAGCATGGATTCTGACTTGTGACAAAAACTCCCTCGAAAGTTGTAACAAGACGGCCACCATCTTGTTAGCTGATTGGAATGATCACAAGAAGTTTATGATATCATTAGCTACTTGACAGTGGCAGAATCTATAGTCCGGGTTACAAGTTTTGGCTGCTCTGAATATAGCTTTAAATTCAAGAGGTAAATACAAAACAAATTAAAAATATTATTGTAGGAATTTAAATTCGACATTTATTTATCTCTAAGTTGTCTTGATATTATACGTACAAAATATTGGGTTTTTATTATTAAATAGATATTATGCTATTATATTAAGCAACATTGATGTGGCAGTATAACGACGGCATTGTACCTAACTTTCAGAAAATTTTGTATGTGAAATGAAGATATAACTCCAATTGTGTCGTCTTGTAAAGGCTTTGATAGCTTTATAATATATGGCTATATAAATTTACGAAAATTTGTTTATTTGAATTGAGTGGACATATACATATATACGAGATATACATAACTACATATAGAATATTTGCAAAGGATTAGAAATGAAAACATTATTTATTTGTCAGTTATAATTATCTCGGGATAATATTTAATCACTTGGTTGGTGAGTTTTGGGGGATCGCATACTTTAATTGAATGATCTGCCTTATATAGTATTTGTTTCTATCTATAGTGTATATATAACCTTCATTCTTAACGAAATCTATTCAAAATAAATAAATAATTTGTAATAATCATTATAGTGGAGCAACGTCTTCTTTATTCTTATAAGAATTATATTAATAATAACTAATATTAATAAGTAACGATCAAGAGAGAAAATAAAGAAAAAAAAGCTATTCACAATAAAAAGAAAAGGACGAAAATATCAATAACATGTAATTTACAACAATAAAACTATTCTGATTGCGACTGTATTGTTACTAGTAATGACAGGAGACACATGTGCCAACGTGGGTGCAATAGGGCCAAGGTACGAGTGCGGGAGACCCTGCTCCCACTTTATCGCTTTCACATCCCCTCTGATACCTAAATTTGTGTTCTGTGTACCTACTTCACAGCGGTTAAAAATTTTGACGCGGACTATACCAGAAAATAGATAACAAAAAAAAAACAGAAAGCAAAAAAGAAAATCTTATGATGATCTCGACATTATTATATTAAGTAAAACTATATTTTTTTTAATAATACTCATATCCGATGTCATTATTTTTTAAAAGAAACAGGTTGCAATGACATCCATTAAAAAGCCAGTAATATATCCTGGCGTATTTATTGTTTTTATATATTCATATAATTCTATACTTCATAGTGACGCCGTTTAATAAATTTGATATTAATATTATATTATCAAACGGCAACAATGTCGTCTATGTTGAATTACAATATAAAATTTAATAAACGTCTAACGCCACCTAGTGAAGAGATATATCGAAATAGCTAGAACAAATTTGTCTCCATGAAAAATCACTCAGATAATCCAGATTTCATGATAATTAGTCCAACCGCAAGCAGGGATACAAGCTTGTCGATCTTACTCATCGAATTATTATATTAATTGTCAAGTCAATTTAAATATATCTACCTCTACAATTGTTTAGTTTTACCAATAAATATCATAAGCATATGATACATGCTATATGACACAATACAATTTGTGAATAAATACAAAGTTTTCAGTTACACGAATAGTTAACCTTTTTAATATTACATACGATAATTGTGTAAGACGTCGTAAGACACGACAAAGATATAAAACTCTGATAAAATCTCAAACCACTTCCGACTCGAACGTTCGTAAATAATTTCCGCTTGACACCGACTCCCGTTGTGTCTCTGTATAAAGAATCGTACCCACTGCGCGATTGTATTTGCCGCTAGTAAAATACACATTGCAAATATGTAATTATTTTAGCATATAGCAAATTATTATACTAATTATGAAATTAATTTAGGCTTTTACTCTCCGTTCAACAGAATACGTAGGTCATATAATATATAAAATATGCAACATTTTTTTCAAATAAAATAAATAAATTCAAAACGGCAGTAGATACATATCAGACTATTTTTTTTTTCGAACTGACTTGCCAACTGACCAAGCAAGGTCTTAACAGCTTCACCGGACTACTAAGGCGAGCGTTTAAGGCACTTAGCCGATGTTCTTTTGACAACTAGCTCAAGGGTGCGCGGCACACCTCGGCTTTGGCTGTTGCCTGATACATGCAATTCGCGACCAATGTAAGCTAACCTAAGCTAACTATTCATACATATATGAGTTGTTTAAACATATATGTGTACCAAGCATACATACCTCAACAACTCTTATATATATTTCGTATCGGATAATATTCTAAACTATTTCAGTTTGATAAGGGAAAAAAATAAAACCCTTCCACTTGCCTGTGTATGCGTGTATGCGTGCACGTGTGTGGAGGTGATATGTGTAATGTTGTCGTAGTGATGTAAGATTTTGTGTCACTGTATCGCACGTAGATACATATCAGACTATTCATGAATAAGGCTTATCAATTAGTTTTAGTATTTTTTTCTCTTTCTGGTATTGTTTGTGTTAAAATTTTTAATTTGTATTTATTCATTAAATACTCAGTTTTATTGGATTTTAATTTATTGTTAAAGCATGGTTGTCAATAATAATGACAATATTTAAATTTAATTATAGAACTGTTATTATTAGTATATTTACATAATGTTTCGTGATGTTAATGACCCGTGATAAATAAATAAATAAACATAATGTCCATCTTAATATATAAAGTGGTTTATACTGACGTCCAAAGAATGAAGGTTACATCTGCCGTTTTTACATACCTTTTGTATATACACATAATCAGGAACAAGGGAGTAATTAATTATTTTATGTATAGGTTTTGACGTTTGGCCACATTATCATCTTTATCTTTATCATGATCTGTCAAATGACGATGTGATTTAAGATGGTAAACACGCTAAACATAAAGGTACTGTCTCTCAAGTGTAGCTGTCGGAATACACTCATAGGTGCTTGGAGGCAGATTTTCAACGCGATTGTGGTATTCTTTTTTTATATTATAGGAGGCAAACGAACAGGTGGGTCACCTGATGTTAAGTGATCACCATCCTCCATAGGTACTAGTAACACCAGGCAAGTCGCAAGTACGTTGCCAGCCTGTGTTTGGGAGGAGGTGGGTCTCCGGCGCTTTCACTGACCGAACGAAACGCAGCAATGCAAGCACTGTTTCTTCACGTCGGTTTTCTGTGAGAGGGTGGTACTAGCTAGCCAGGTTGATTTAAAAAGCCCTACGATCGACGTGGTGTACATATAGTAACTGTAATTGTTTTTATATTTTTTGTTGAAGGCTGAAACTACAGACTTTTTAACTTGTCTTCGATTTGTGTTAGATGCGCTCCATTTTCATATGAAGTCTTATAAAAAGTCTTATAAAGTCTTTCAGATGGTGTGAAATCATAATTTAGCATCCTTAGCTGTATTTATTAAAGCACTTCAAGCTGATGTTATTGCACCAAACTTAGCACAACCGTAACGTAACGTAATTTGCATAACCTATTAATGTTTATCCTTGAAAACACACATTGTGGGAACAAAATCTTAAGTAGATAAGTGTTAACAAATAATCATTTGAATGCAATATATTTAAGGGTCTATCGCAACGTATTATAATTAGAAAAATTATACAACAAGATGTATAATATATATAAAAAGTGTTAACAAATAATCATTTGAATACAATATATTTAAGGGCCTTCATTCCATAAAAATATGTCGGGTCTATCGCAACGTATTATAATTAGAAAAATTATACAACAGATGTATAATATATATAAAAAAATCTTACGTATTCACTTTAGTTAAATTAGTCGTGGTTTATTATTAGTGCTGTGAAATTGATCTATTGCTAATAATGCTATTATGTTTCGCTAAATTTTGCAATCTTTTATTAGTTTATACTCTGTGATTGTCTCGTTCTGTTCTCTTTTGCAATTTACCGTTTCACTATAAATTTATTTAGGTTTAAATGGACGTAATACTTCCTCCGACGTTACTCGGTATAATACATTAGTTTTGTTATACATTTAGTTTTTATACGAATTTTTGTGATAACTATTATATAGACCACTAATCATGGATTTTTTTTATGTCATAAGTGGCAAACGAACAGGTGGGTCACCTGCTGTTAAGTGATCACCACCCTCCATAGACATGACATGCAACATGAGGAGAGTCGCAAGTGCGTTGCCACCCTTTGGGAGGAAGGGTTAGGGGAGGGAGAAGGAGCGGAGAGGAGAAGAGGGTAGGGGAGGTGGGCCTCCGGTGCTCTCACTGACCGCACGAAACGCAACAATGCAAGCACTGTTACTTCACGTCGGTTTTCTATGAGAGGGTAGTAATACCCCGGGCGAGCCGACCCATTCATGCTGAAACCAGTAATAGTTTCAACGTGACTCTACCACCATTAAATATGTATATATGATATTAAAGATGTTTTGTTTGTGTGTCTTAATTGAAATCAAAAATATCTTGACTGATTTTTATGAAATTTTGTATAGGGAAAGTTTGTAAGAAATATATGTAATCGTTTAATTTTGTACACAATAAGTGCCATATGTCATTCCAAATTTTATAGCCTATAGAAATTTTCAGTTACAGTTACAAATTATAAAACACATTCATATTTTAATACACACAATATCATCGGAAAATAATTAATGCTTAAAAAACACAAATAGAACCAATATTTAGAACCGAAATTATAATTAATAGATTTGTTTCTTATGTATCCTTGAAAGAGGTGTAATTATTTATGTTTGCATCTGTTAATTAAAAATCTTTATTAGAATGAAGGTGAAAAAGGTCGCAAAAAGGGGAAGTAGCGAATCATTTGTTTTTTATAATATCTAAGACATTTTGTTTTTAGTCACACTTTTATAAATTTGTTTAGATAATCTATCTTACATATATTGTATTCGGAATTTATAAACACGAACATCAATTTCCGATCATCGTAATGCTGTAGAGATACTGATAGTGTAATCAATTTTACGATAAATCGCCACCAGACGGTCTTGAAGTGCATAGATATCTTCACTGTTCGACCGACCATAGTAAAATTCTGTACAAGTAAATATTTCGGAGAATAATTATATCATGTTTAATTTTGTAATAATACAACTATTTACTACAATAAATAAAATAATAACAAACGCCTGTAAACTATATAGTTTACAGATTATGATATCATAATCTACAAATAAATATTATAAAACGAAGTCTTGGTGCGTGTGTTTCTTCATTCCCTTTTAACTAAGCAACAGATTTTGATACGGTTTCCATTGTCGCATAGATAACTACACTATATTTTAGATAATTTCTTCCGTGACTTGTTTATATATAACTTATGTTATTATTATCATTACATAGTATAAAACAAAGTCACCTACCGCGTCTGTCTGTCTGATAGATCTATATGAGGTTTTCATCCGTGGATTAAGCGATTCATGAGGAACGTTTTGATATATAATTTGTCAAGGACTTTTGTATAATCAGGGCGGGACAATGTCTGCCGGGCCCGCTAGTATTTATACAAAGTAGACAAAAGTCGATATCTTTTAATGGAGTTGTAAGAAGTTCATGTGCTTACATTGATAGCGCTGGCTAAACATTTTTAGATACATAGAAATTATGTAATACAAAATTGTACACCTAAAAAGTGTCTGCAAAAAAATCCTTGATATTATGTCTGTCTACTAAGGATAACTCACAGTAATTTATTATTTTGTAAATATTTAAGAAAATGATTGTTTCCGATGGTATTTTGATAAGTCAAGTATTAGTCTTTATACAATTAAATAGCTTAATTATATTCGAAATTGTATGTAGATGAAAACTTTCATTAACAATATATTTTTTTCAATATTTTACAAGATATAAAATTTAAAGTTACTCGCAATTATGTAAATCGTTAAGAACTTATGACGTCATATTAATACAGTGCATCTTATTAAAGCGATAATGAATAATAGTAGTAGAAACGAATAGTTGATAACATGTTCGGACACAGTTTCGAATCCATGTAACTGTGTTGGGGCTTCTTCATTAGAGGTATTTTCTAATTTGGCATTGCTAGCTACCACCCTGAATGAAAATCTGTCGCGAAGTACTTGTTGGTGAGTTAAGGCACCTGCTCTTGAGAGCCCGTCTCCTCCACGCTTAACGTGTTTACCATCTTACCATAATACATCAAATTCGATGGTGATGAAACGCTTAAGCCTACAAAGTATGAAAAACAATATATGTGAAGCCGAGTCGGATCGCTTATAAACTTATTTATGCTAATTGCTAATATGCTATAAGTTTATTGATAGTTAACATCACTATTGAAGTGTATTGAGTACAATTGTTTCCTGTATAGCGGTACATGCAGGAAATAAACTGTCAGACCTTCTCAACTATTTATATCTAGGGTTACGTCTTAAATGTAACTTTTAAATAAACATATTATGAGTCAATATGAACTTGAATTTTCTACCGGGAACATTAATTTCATATTAAATTTGTAACAACCTTAATATTTTAGTTTTTTAATTATAATTTTTATAAACTTATACGTTATTGTATTGCAAATTTGTAGTGCCAGTTGACATTGAGATTCTATACTATCAATTATTATGATCTGTATTCATTGAAATCGTAGGGAGTGTTGAAGTAACGTGAAAGATTTTTGTATATCTTCACTACATAGTATAAAACAAAGTCATCTGCCACTTATGTCTGTCTGTTCGCGATAAACTCAAAAACTACTGAACGGATTTTCATGCGGTTTTCACCAGTGGATAAAGTGATTCATGAGAAAGTTTTAGCTGTATAATTTGTCAAGGTTTTTTTTATTATCAGGGCGGGATTACATCCGAAGGGTTTGCTAGTCTATAAATATAATAGGAATGTAAATCTAACGTGAACGTGTCTATTTTGGAGATTTTCGTGAAAAAAAAATTGCTGGTGTCTGTCGGTTTGTTTCTTAACTCATGACAACTGAAGTACTATGTATACGATAAAACCTCTCAATAAGAGTTGAGATATATACATTCAGATAATTTTATTGATCACTGTATTTATTCATTAAATTTCACGCGTACGTATTTGCAGGCACATCTAGTATTAAATTAAAGAATTATAAATAAACGAGTAAAGCATTAGAAAACATATATTACTAGCGGGTCCTTCGGACTAATGTCCGGACTAATGTAATGTCAGGATAATTCCTGCCTTGTTAATAAAAAACAAATATTAAAGTCAACAGCAGCGCCACCTGCGGGTTCCAATTGTGACTCTAAACCATTCCTGAATCCATCTGAACACATACAAAATTTATCATCATCAAACACCGTCATCAAAATCTGTCCAGCCGTTTAGGAGGATTTCAGTTACATACACACGGATATAAGAATTATATATATCAAGAAGATAAAATTGTTAAAAACTGCTCCCGAAAAATAGGCCAAATGTAACATGAGCGAAGTCACAAGCAAAGGCTAGTGTCTCAATACATGTTAAACAATGGAGCACATTACCTCGAACACGTTCAGTTGGTTAGGGTCAAGGCGCAATCGTCGTCAGTAAGTGGTCAGCGAATATAATTGGTTTCGTGTTAGACCAGTTCATAATGATATACCGTTACAGTTTATTTAACTCTGCCTCCGTGGTTTTGTTATTGGAGGTTATTGACTACGCTGATAAAGGCAGTGATTTCGATTATTGCACACTTATAACAAAAAACAGATCTTAATTTCTTTGTCTGACTGTTTGTTCCGATTTGTCTCCGAAACGATTAGACCGATTTTGACTGGACTTTCACTAACAGATAGGTTATATTATAAGAAGTAACTTATGATACTTATATTTAAAAAAAAAAAACGGGTTCCGTCCATGTAACTAATATTATAAAGAGGTAAAGTTTGTGAGTTTGTGATGTTGTGACGTTGTAGGGGATAATCTCAGGAACACTAAACCGATTTTGAAATTTCTTTTACCAATAGAAAGCCACGTTATTTGTAAGTGTCATAGGTTATATATTAGCACGTTAAGACAATGAAGAAATCAATGAAGAAAGAAATGAAGACAATGAAACGTTAAGAAGAGAATGAAAAATGTTTTAAAATCGGGGTATTTTTTCCTTTTGAGAGCTTCCGCTGCGTCTTAGCCCAAAATAACTATTCCACGCGTACGAAGTCACGGGCAGAAGCTATTAACTAATTATATTATCTATACTAATATTATAAAGAGGTAAAGATTGTGAGGTTGTAAGGGGTTATATTTGAGAAGTCGGAGAAAAAATGGCCGAATGAAAACGCTGCCTTTAGCGATGGGAGATATATGATTGAGTTCTAGAGAAAAGTTGTAGCTTGATAATGCCTATTACCGCCCAACGAAGTGGGTACGGGTCAGGTAGTATATAATAATTTAAAAAGATACAAACACAGTCTAAGTTGTGGACAACTGCTTTTCTCTACATATAATAAAATAGTCATCATTTTGTTTTCCTTCTAAATGTTATTTTTATTGTTTAATTAATTTTCACTTTATCATTTATTCTTGTTTTTTTTTTAAACAAATGTTAATTTTTATACTAATAACTTTTAACCATATATAATATTGTATAATATGTTTTTTTTTTCTTTTTTACTTTATTGATATTGGCGTTTGACCACACTCTCATCTGATAGTAAATGACGATGTGGTATAAGGTTCTAATCACGCTAAGCCTAGAGGGGTGCTAGCTCTCAGGTGCAACTGCCGGAACACATCTTGAGGATTATAGCTAGCCAGGCCGACTTAGGAAAAGCCTTACCACATTGCAATTCCTCCTTTTAATTTATTCTTCTTTATTTTTATTTCTCGTCTCTATCTCTTATTTTGCATATTTATGAGTAAATAAATAAAAAAACAACTACGACTTTGCTTCTTGCATGATTTTTTGTTGATAACATAAAAAGCAAGACCCAAGTTAAATCGAACTAACTGGATAGTTCCACTCGTTTCAACTACAATAAAATCTACTTATATCGATTTAAACTCTATATTTAATTTAAAATGGTTACTTAGGGAGATTCAGCTCACTGTTGTATCAGGATTGGAATTCCCTTAATTAATGTAACATTGTGGCTAAAAATTGTTTAACGAAGACAATATTTAAAATTCTGTGTTAAAGAATTGGGGCATGCGTGTCGGTCCTTGTACGCGTTTATTATCTAACAGTTTTAAATACTTAGATAATAGGTTATGTTATGCATGTATGCATAAAAAGGCTGGTGTTGTGACCTCAAATACACTTAATATTAATTACAATTCAAGGGAAGATGGTAATTCGCTAAGTTTAGGAAATGCTTTTATATACGGTTTCCAAAACACGTAGATAAGTGATCCCTAGCTAAACGGTGATTGATGATTTATCATCATCAGCCCGTAGTAGACCCACTACAGCTTAATCACCACGCCAGCCCATGGCGTATTGGTGATTTCAAACTCAGAGAAATCCACAGTTCTATGTTTAAGGTTAAGCACATACAATAGTACTGCAAAAACGCTTTTCAGGTTCAGATCGCGATGTTTCCCTTCACCGTCAACCGGTAGTGTTACCAATTTAAATGTACGTGAATTCCGAAAAAATCGTTGGTATATGTCGGGGTTCGAACCTGTGGACATCGAATTGATATTCCATCGGTCTAACCTAGTGGCCACCACGACTTCATGATTCGTTCACGATATATTTCTATTGAAATCTCAAGTACCAATGTATTTATTGAATTATGCAATCGTCATTCGAATCCACATGCTACCATCGAGCCAATATTTCAACAACTCATTCACAAATATTCACTCCTATAGTATAAAAAGCAATTGCTGAATATATGTATGTGTATAAGTTCAAAAATGCTGCACCTATTCGGCTTATTTGTTTTTGTTGTATTTGTAATTATCAAGGCGTAGTTTCAATAAAAAAAAGTTTGAAAATCGTAGGAAAATATGAAGAAATTATATTAAATACCCGATTTAAATTGGTAAATGTAGAATACGTACGAATCATAACCAAACATAAGAAAAGTAAAGTCAGTGCTTTTACTATGTACCGTAAAATCAAAATCTTACAATTGGAAAGTTTGTACAGAAAAGCGTATACACAATGTAGCTTACATATAGTTGGTAAATAATTTGAATTTGCTATTTTTTATTAATTTCTGCTATCGCTTTGCTTTTGCATAATATACAATTAGCAGGTGGATGCGAAGTCGTAGCTGGACCGGGGAGGATGGGTTGGGGGACCCATCTTCTCATTGCACAGGTCCGGCGGACGGAGGAGACCGCCGGCGTGTACGTGTACGATGAAGTCTATAGAGATCTATAGTGTTTTATAATATTTTAAACTATGCTGATAAAAATATATAGTGACTATAGAAAGTGAATAATTTCAAATATATTTTATGTGAATCATGTCATGATTGTTTAAAATAATAAAAAAATATACTACAGACGTAAAGATAAACTTACACAATACATGTAACATTGTTATATACGTAAAAAAAACATTACGTGATCTATCGTCAGTTAAGACCATTGTTTAATAATCCATTGTTGTTCGTATAATAATATTTATTATTGTTATCTCATAATGACGTGTTAATACGTTTATGAGTATTTCTTTTGAGATCGACTAAATAGAAAAATATACACAAATTGTTACATAGGGCAAGGGTTCTCAAATTCTTTCACTTCACGAGCCTTTATGTGCTGTAGCGGACATTTTGGATACCTCTGACATAGTGCAGTGAAATGAATAATTATTATATTTTTACTAGCTGTGCCCACGACTCCGTCCACGTGGAACCTAATGTATAAGAAAGACTACTGAAATAACCTGAATGATTAAGTCCACTTATTTACTTTTCTCTTACTAAATTTGATAGAGGTAACTCGAAATTAATTTAAAACGTTGTATAACCTATTTTTCAGTAATGTAAGTACTAGATTTCAGGAATTCGGTATTTTAACTGAGCCCTCTCAATACATCCTTGATAATCTAATGTATGTCCGCAAAAACTTAGATATGCTGGATTTAGTAAAATACCAACATAATTTAAATACTAGAAACGACAACTTTATTTAGGTAAGTAGTATTAGCTTTTAAAATAAAGTTCTAAAACACATTACCAGTTCAAGGCCGATGTCGTACGCGTTTTAATATCTAAAGACTTTATTATAGGGTGGATCAATATGTGAACGATGGTGATGTCTGAAAATGAGACCTCTATCTGTGCATCACCAAAAACGAATGTTTGTAAAGGTATGTATCATGAAATGATGAACTAGATCGACTTCCTTGCCGGTACTTCTCGATGACTGTGTTATTTTCTGAACAGGTAGTTGCTTTGACGCTCATAAGCGCCTTCTTAAGGCATAAATTAAATAAAGTATTTTTGATTTTGAATGAATATAAATAAAAAATAATAATTTTGCCGGTCCTTGTACGCGTTTATTATCTAACAGTTTTAAATACTTAGATAATAGGTTATGTTATGCATGTATGCATAAAAAGGCTGGTGTTGTGACCTCAAATACACTTAATATTAATTACAATTCAAGGGAAGATGGTAATTCGCTAAGTTTAGGAAATGCTTTTATATACGGTTTCCAAAACACGTAGATAAGTGATCCCTAGCTAAACGGTGATTGATGATTTATCATCATCAGCCCGTAGTAGACCCACTACAGCTTAATCACCACGCCAGCCCATGGCGTATTGGTGATTTCAAACTCAGAGAAATCCACAGTTCTATGTTTAAGGTTAAGCACATACAATAGTACTGCAAAAACGCTTTTCAGGTTCAGATCGCGATGTTTCCCTTCACCGTCAACCGGTAGTGTTACCAATTTAAATGTACGTGAATTCCGAAAAAATCGTTGGTATATGTCGGGGTTCGAACCTGTGGACATCGAATTGATATTCCATCGGTCTAACCTAGTGGCCACCACGACTTCATGATTCGTTCACGATATATTTCTATTGAAATCTCAAGTACCAATGTATTTATTGAATTATGCAATCGTCATTCGAATCCACATGCTACCATCGAGCCAATATTTCAACAACTCATTCACAAATATTCACTCCTATAGTATAAAAAGCAATTGCTGAATATATGTATGTGTATAAGTTCAAAAATGCTGCACCTATTCGGCTTATTTGTTTTTGTTGTATTTGTAATTATCAAGGCGTAGTTTCAATAAAAAAAAGTTTGAAAATCGTAGGAAAATATGAAGAAATTATATTAAATACCCGATTTAAATTGGTAAATGTAGAATACGTACGAATCATAACCAAACATAAGAAAAGTAAAGTCAGTGCTTTTACTATGTACCGTAAAATCAAAATCTTACAATTGGAAAGTTTGTACAGAAAAGCGTATACACAATGTAGCTTACATATAGTTGGTAAATAATTTGAATTTGCTATTTTTTATTAATTTCTGCTATCGCTTTGCTTTTGCATAATATACAATTAGCAGGTGGATGCGAAGTCGTAGCTGGACCGGGGAGGATGGGTTGGGGGACCCATCTTCTCATTGCACAGGTCCGGCGGACGGAGGAGACCGCCGGCGTGTACGTGTACGATGAAGTCTATAGAGATCTATAGTGTTTTATAATATTTTAAAATATGCTGATAAAAATATATAGTGACTATAGAAAGTGAATAATTTCAAATATATTTTATGTGAATCATGTCATTATTGTTTAAAATAATAAAAAAATATATTACAGACGTAAAGATAAACTTACACAATACATGTAACATTGTTATATACGTAAAAAAAACATTACGTGATCTATCGTCAGTTAAGACCATTGTTTAATAATCCATTGTTGTTCGTATAATAATATTTATTATTGTTATCTCATAATGACGTGTTAATACGTTTATGAGTATTTCTTTTGAGATCGACTAAATAGAAAAATATACACAAATTGTTACATAGGGCAAGGGTTCTCAAATTCTTTCACTTCACGAGCCTTTATGTGCTGTAGCGGACATTTTGGATACCTCTGACATAGTGCAGTGAAATGAATAATTATTATATTTTTACTAGCTGTGCCCACGACTCCGTCCACGTGGAACCTAATGTATAAGAACAGTGACTACTGGAATAACCTGAATGATTAAGTCCACTTATTTACTTTTCTCTTACTAAATTTGATAGAGGTAACTCAAAATTAATTTAAAACGTTGTAAAACCTATTTTTCAGTAATGTAAGTACTAGATTTCAGGAATTCGGTATTTTAACTGTGCCCTCTCAATACATCCTTGATAATCTAATGTATGTCCGCAAAAACTTAGATATGCTGGATTTAGTAAAAGACCAACATAATTTAAATACTAGAAACGACAACTTTATTTAGGTAAGTAGTATTAGCTTTTAAAATAAAGTTCTAAAACACATTACCAGTTCAAGGCCGATGTCGTACGCGTTTTAATATCTAAAGACTTTATTATAGGGTGGATCAATATGTGAACGATGGTGATGTCTGAAAATGAGACCTCTATCTGTGCATCACCAAAAACGAATGTTTGTAAAGGTATGTATCATGAAATGATGAACTAGATCGACTTCCTTGCCGGTACTTCTCGATGACTGTGTTATTTTCTGAACAGGTAGTTGCTTTGACGCTCATAAGCGCCTTCTTAAGGCATAAATTAAATAAAGTATTTTTGATTTTGAATGAATATAAATAAAAAATAATAATTTTGCGTTGGTATAATTTAAGTCGTAAAACAATTTAAACAATCAGTTCATGAACCGGTCGGTTGTGGGCGAGTTGGCTGAATGCAGTCAGCGTTACAGAGAAACGACGTTGACGCTATTATTCTATTCCAGGTCAAGGACATAGACGCTGAGAGTCATCACGCGGGCAACACGACCAACAATAGCTTGGAAGAGAAACTGTGAGTGATTGCTATTACATATAATTTATTGGCGAAATCTAATAGTCATAATACACGCCAACGATATCGATAACGATATCAAATACGTAACGCTAATATTCTATGGCACTTTAAGATAATTGTTACCAATTTAAATGTACGTGAATTCCGAAAAAATCGTTGGTATATGTCGGGGTTCGAACCTGTGGACATCGAATTGATATTCCATCGGTCTAACCTAGTGGCCACCACGACTTCATGATTCGTTCACGATATATTTCTATTGAAATCTCAAGTACCAATGTATTTATTGAATTATGCAATCGTCATTCGAATCCACATGCTACCATCGAGCCAATATTTCAACAACTCATTCACAAATATTCACTCCTATAGTATAAAAAGCAATTGCTGAATATATGTATGTGTATAAGTTCAAAAATGCTGCACCTATTCGGCTTATTTGTTTTTGTTGTATTTGTAATTATCAAGGCGTAGTTTCAATAAAAAAAAGTTTGAAAATCGTAGGAAAATATGAAGAAATTATATTAAATACCCGATTTAAATTGGTAAATGTAGAATACGTACGAATCATAACCAAACATAAGAAAAGTAAAGTCAGTGCTTTTACTATGTACCGTAAAATCAAAATCTTACAATTGGGAAGTTTGTACAGAAAAGCGTATACACAATTTAGCTTACATATGGCTGGTAAATAATTTGAATTTGCTATTTTTTATTAATTTCTGCTATCGCTTTGCTTTTGCAAAATATATAATTAGCAGGTGGATGCGAAGTCCTTTATTCATCCTCATTTTATATTTTTATTCGAATGTTCTAATTGTGTTCTATAATATTTTAAAATATGCTGATAAAAATATATAGTGACTATAGAAAGTGAATAATTTCAAATATATTTTATGTGAATCATGTCATTATTGTTTAAAATAATAAAAAAATATATTACAGACGTAAAGATAAACTTACACAATACATGTAACATTGTTATATACGTAAAAAAAACATTACGTGATCTATCGTCAGTTAAGACCATTGTTTAATAATCCATTGTTGTTCGTATAATAATATTTATTATTGTTATCTCATAATGACGTGTTAATACGTTTATGAGTATTTCTTTTGAGATCGACTAAATAGAAAAATATACACAAATTGTTACATAGGGCAAGGGTTCTCAAATTCTTTCACTTCACGAGCCTTTATGTGCTGTAGCGGACATTTTGGATACCTCTGACATAGTGCAGTGAAATGAATAATTATTATATTTTTACTAGCTGTGCCCACGACTCCGTCCACGTGGAACCTAATGTATAAGAACAGTGACTACTGGAATAACCTGAATGATTAAGTCCACTTATTTACTTTTCTCTTACTAAATTTGATAGAGGTAACTCAAAATTAATTTAAAACGTTGTAAAACCTATTTTTCAGTAATGTAAGTACTAGATTTCAGGAATTCGGTATTTTAACTGAGCCCTCTCAATACATCCTTGATAATCTAATGTATGTCCGCAAAAACTTAGATATGCTGGATTTAGTAAAATACCAACATAATTTAAATACTAGAAACGACAACTTTATTTAGGTAAGTAGTATTAGCTTTTAAAATAAAGTTCTAAAACACATTACCAGTTCAAGGCCGATGTCGTACGCGTTTTAATATCTAAAGACTTTATTATAGGGTGGATCAATATGTGAACGATGGTGATGTCTGAAAATGAGACCTCTATCTGTGCATCACCAAAAACGAATGTTTGTAAAAGTATGTATCACGAAATGATGAACCAGATCGAGTTCCTTGCCGGTACTTCTCGATGACTGTGTTATTTTCCGAACAGGTAGTTGCTTTGACGCTCATAAGCGCCTTGAAGGTGGTCAAAGATATTTAATTTCATATCGGTAGCTAATTATCCATCTGCAGTAATTTTCGACAACAGGATAGTTTATATAATCTACCCAATTTTTTCTAATATATATGTCGGCACAATAACTCACTCGACTGATAAAAAGTATTTGTACTGACATAAATATTACGCACTACCCTCTACTACGAAGCAAGCCGAAAGGCGTGGCGAAAATAGAGCGGGGATCATTCTCGCGTGGGCCGTCAGGCCGTACACATGTCTATATGTAACTAGTAGTGTCCCACTGTATCTATTGTTTAAGGGAAATGCTTTATTATTATTATATTATATAATTTTTTGTGATTGTGATATCTGGAAATGACGCCCCTCTCTGTGCATCCACTAATAACGATTGTTTTGTATTTATGTTTTGTAAAAATATATAACATGAAGAGATAAACAAGATCGAGTTTCTTGCCGGTTCTTCTTGATGACTGGATAGTTTTTCAAAATGGTAGTAGCTTTGACGTTCATAAACGTATTCTTAACTCCTAAATTGAATAAAGTTTTTTTAAAATTTTGATTTTAATAATACAAATTTTAGCACAGCAAAAATCAATGTGTAAATAATTTTTTTTTTTAATAAAAATAAATCTGACGTCCAATGATGACGTCGCCTCTCTCTCTCTCTCTTTTGAGATATTATGCTCCAAAACTGGCGGGGCAGAGGGCAGATACGATGCCTTGCCATTTCGTTCTCTCGATTACTTCACGCCTCACCTCACTTCAAGTAAGCCCAATCTTCGTAGCACAAATCTTCGCCAGGTGTGTCTAGGTCGACCACGTCTCCGTCGGCCCTAAAGATTCCAATCCAATGCCTGTTTAGGAATATGGAAAGTTTGTACAGAAAAGCGTATACACAATGTAGCTTACATATAGTTGGTAAATAATTTGAATTTGCTATTTTTTATTAATTTCTGCTATCGCTTTGCTTTTGCATAATATACAATTAGCAGGTGGATGCGAAGTCGTAGCTGGACCGGGGAGGATGGGTTGGGGGACCCATCTTCTCATTGCACAGGTCCGGCGGACGGAGGAGACCGCCGGCGTGTACGTGTACGATGAAGTCTATAGAGATCTATAGTGTTTTATAATATTTTAAACGCCGCCTTCTCCCGCTGGTCCTCCGTTGGCAGAGAGGGCCCTCTCCGGCGCCTCCTTCTGCGAGTTGACCTCCTCGCAGAAGGAGGCCATCGCTCGCCTGGCCTGGTCGCTGCCGAGCATGGCCTTTAATGATCCATTGTTGTTCGTATAATAATATTTATTATTGTTATCTCATAATGACGTGTTAATACGTTTATGAGTATTTCTTTTGAGATCGACTAAATAGAAAAATATACACAAATTGTTACATAGGGCAAGGGTTCTCAAATTCTTTCACTTCACGAGCCTTTATGTGCTGTAGCGGACATTTTGGATACCTCTGACATAGTGCAGTGAAATGAATAATTATTATATTTTTACTAGCTGTGCCCACGACTCCGTCCACGTGGAACCTAATGTATAAGAACAGTGACTACTGGAATAACCTGAATGATTAAGTCCACTTATTTACTTTTCTCTTACTAAATTTGATAGAGGTAACTCAAAATTAATTTAAAACGTTGTAAAACCTATTTTTCAGTAATGTAAGTACTAGATTTCAGGAATTCGGTATTTTAACTGTGCCCTCTCAATACATCCTTGATAATCTAATGTATGTCCGCAAAAACTTAGATATGCTGGATTTAGTAAAAGACCAACATAATTTAAATACTAGAAACGACAACTTTATTTAGGTAAGTAGTATTAGCTTTTAAAATAAAGTTCTAAAACACATTACCAGTTCAAGGCCGATGTCGTACGCGTTTTAATATCTAAAGACTTTATTATAGGGTGGATCAATATGTGAACGATGGTGATGTCTGAAAATGAGACCTCTATCTGTGCATCACCAAAAACGAATGTTTGTAAAAGTATGTATCACGAAATGATGAACCAGATCGAGTTCCTTGCCGGTACTTCTCGATGACTGTGTTATTTTCCGAACAGGTAGTTGCTTTGACGCTCATAAGCGCCTTCTTAAAGCCTAAATTAAATAAAGTATTTTTGATTTTGAATGAATATAAATAAAAAATAATAATTTTGCGTTGGTATAATTTAAGTCGTAAAACAATTTAAACAATCAGTTCATGAACCGGTCGGTTGTGGGCGAGTTGGCTGAATGCAGTCAGCGTTACAGAGAAACGACGTTGACGCTATTATTCTATTCCAGGTCAAGGACATAGACGCTGAGAGTCATCACGCGGGCAACACGACCAACAATAGCTTGGAAGAGAAACTGTGAGTGATTGCTATTACATATAATTTATTGGCGAAATCTAATAGTCATAATACACGCCAACGATATCGATAACGATATCAAATACGTAACGCTAATATTCTATGGCACTTTAAGATAATTACACCTCTCTGTGCATCCACCAAAAACGAATGTTTCTATGTTATCTATGTTACGAATGTTATCTATGTTTGTAAAAATATGTGTGATGAAGAGATAAACAAGATCGAGTTTCTTGCCGGTTCTTCTTGATGACTGGATAGTTTTTCAAAATGGTAGTAGCTTTGACGTTCATAAACGTATTCTTAACTCCTAAATTGAATAAAGTTTTTTTAAAATTTTGATTTTAATAATACAAATTTTAGCACAGCAAAAATCAATGTGTAAATAATTTTTTTTTTTAATAAAAATAAATCTGACGTCCAATGATGACGTCGCCTCTCTCTCTCTCTCTTTTGAGATATTATGCTCCAAAACTGGCGGGGCAGAGGGCAGATACGATGCCTTGCCATTTCGTTCTCTCGATTACTTCACGCCTCACCTCACTTCAAGTAAGCCCAATCTTCGTAGCACAAATCTTCGCCAGGTGTGTCTAGGTCGACCACGTCTCCGTCGGCCCTAAAGATTCCAATCCAATGCCTGTTTAGGAATATGGCTGTTGACCCTTCGCAGACTATGGCCGATCCAAGTCCATTTTCGACGACGCACTTGATGGTCTAAAGAATCTTCATGGCACATTTTCCACAACTTTTCATTGGTGATGTCTCCGACTAGAAGATTCTCAAGATTTGACGTAAGCTGTGGTTGACGAATACTTGGAGCTGGTGTGTGAGCTCTTTGGTAGTGTTCCATGTTTCAAACCCGTACAGCAGAACTAATTTGACGTTATAGATTATAGATGACGTCATAACTACGTAATTTTTTGCTGGTTCATCCTTTGTTTTAGGTTCTTATCTGAAAAATGTTATGATATCTTTACGTAATATAGGCTTATTAAACTTTTAAGAAATTACAATTTTCTAAGCACCACAGGGACAACAAATGAGATGGTATATTTATATGAAACAATAAGCAGTTCCAACAATCTACACACGCGGCTTGATGAATTACTAAAAACGATGATTTAGTAATTTATTATCTTCACTCTGCCGTGTCTCGAAATTTTAATGTATCTATGCAAAAACATAGGTGAACTAGATTTTGTAAATTCTATATGAAATGTTAACCTTACAAATTAACACAAATTACCCATCCCATGTTCCACACTCAAAAAGATCAGTAAAACTTTTTTAGGTATTAGCGTTAGGTTTTCAATAAGGTCGCAAAGCAGATTACCGCTTTGCCGGACAATAAGTTCAAGCACCATGTCCGGCAGGTTATACTTTCAAAAGCTTATTATAAAGTGTTACGTGAACGATAATGATGTCTGGAAATTATCTCCTCTTTGTACATCCGCTGAAATGATAATAAGTGATTGTTAATCATACATTTTTAACTTTAATCTATACATATAAGAATTTAAATCTAACGTGTCTGTCCTTTTTAGATTTTTGTGAAACAAAAATATTGCAGGTACCTTGAAATAAGAAATAAAATACATTTCAATCATTTTTATAAATGTCTGTTTGAACAAGCATCACTGCTAAAGTACTGCATGATAATAAAATCTTTTCTCAAAATCACAAAGTACATCCTTGAGTAGTATTGGTTTCATTCAAATCGGTAAACTCTATCAAAAGTTATTCTGATTTTAATAACAACGTGACTTAAGTACAAGAGAAAAGTGGATAAGTAAATGGACTTCATATATCTGGTTTATTTATCTAATAATTTATTATTAGTCACTTTTTTATATTAGGTACCACGCAGACGGAGTCGCGGACACAGTTAGTAAGAAATATAGCAAAAACGACAAACCACATCGAGTTTTTGCCGACTCTTTGCGATAACTGAGCTGTTTCCTGTACCCTTGTTAAGCTTTTAATGTTTAATAAGTGCATTCTTGAGGACAAAACCGATTAACGTATTTTTGACTTTGGTTTTGTTTATTTATTAACCATCATTAGTTCATTACTTAATACCGCGAAATTAGATTGAAAAATATAAGTAACAAGTCAAAATGAATAAAAACTAATACTAAAAATAATTATAAGTAGGCGGTATTCCATATAAGTATATGTACATATATAAATTTGAATTTTCTGTTGTCTCTTCGGGTTAATAGCCGAATTCACTGAAGCATTTTTGAGGCCTTTTTACAATTATGGTAAGTATAATAATACTGGCTATATTTTGTTTGATATTATTTAATTTCAGTGAGATATACGTAACGATAATTAGTAATGGTAAAAAAGAGATAAGTTTTATTCGTAGAACGAATGTAGTATTTGGTGATATCGACACAATTGCATTAAAAAGTAAGTTATTAATAACTAGCCCATACCCGCGACTTCATCTGCGTGGTTTGTAATCTTAAAATACATTTTAGGTACATAAAATTGGAAGCAAGAATATATTTCACTTAGATAATCTCTTTATAAACAATGTTATAAGTTTAATTCCCCTCTTCTGCTTATGCACAATATATTGCTTGTCCTCACTTCTCCACGGCAAGAATATATTGGGTAGTAACAAAGTAAGAAAACGCGTAGTACATATAAAGACTGTAGTTTCTTAAAAATTCAATAATATTGAATGAAAATATTGTCAAATTTGTCATGCTTGTATATAGTAAAACTAAAGAATAAGACGTAGAAGTAGTAAGACTAAAGAATTGCGCTAACAACGACAGACATGTATCATTTTATTTATACACGAGCAGGCCCGGCGGACGTTGTCTCGCCCTGATAAAAAAAACGTAGACAAATTATACACTTAAACCTTCCGCGTAAATCACTCTATCTACTGGTGAAACCGTATGAAAAACCGTTCAGTAGTTTTTGAGTTTATCGTGAACAGACAGACAAACGTGACAGAGGACTTTGTTTTATAATATGTAATAAGTTTATACATGAAGCTTGAAGCTCAATATTTGAATCTGTGAGCAACTAAAAATGGCTATCCAAAGAAAAAAATTACGATTCAAAACTGTGAACTGTAATATTGGATCACCGTTATGGTCTCAGTTTTACATAACGTCAGGAAATATATCAGAGCATGTTATATAAGTAAGCGGTAACGGATTGATGTGCATATTAGAACAAGCGTGGGGCACGCAATCGCACATATTATAGTCAACAATATCACTGTAACATGTGATCGATACCATCACAGATGCGTTGTATTTCCTACAAACAATCGTCGATCTAGATTACAATTGAAGAATAGTAAATAAAAAAGTCGAGGCAGTGAGAAGGACTGCCGACAGAAGTGAAAACTCAAAACAATGAAATAAATGTGTTCTCTTTTGAATTTACAAATTACTATTATTTTTTATAGTAGCACGGCAAAATCACTGCACTGTGCCTGATGGTAAGCACAGTACAATCCAAAAACAGCGGCAACCACCGAGTGACACAGTATCCATCACCGGTCGCCGCTGTCATGCCGGCCTGCGAAAAGCTGGATATGCACAAGCTGATCCCGAAACGCGACCCGCAGAAGCGAATCACTATGACGGGCTTTTTCGCCATATACATGGTGGTTGCCACCCAGTCAGGCTGTAAAACCCTACCACCCCGCTTTCGCCATTGCGTCGTTCGTTATTCGTTATTAATTATAGTGTGAATTGTGTTATCTGTACATAATACATGCTATGTGGGTATATCAATAAATCAGTTGTGACTCGGTCTATGTTTATTCTCGCTCCACATTTCATCCCTAATATACTACTGGCGACGAGGATGGGATATTTACCTTGATATAACCTGGATATTAACCATATTTAAGAACCATATTTAAATTTCAGAATTTGTTTATTGAAATTATTAACATTAGTGAAGTTTTGACTAGAAACTACACACAGACGAGTGCTTTAAAACACCCTGCTGTGTCGTTATGCTGTAATTTAATTCTGGACTTGATAACTCACACTCTTATCTATGTATTGCCTAAACGTAACGTTACGCGGACACGATCCGAATGCGTAATTACAAATACCACTTATATAAATGAGCGTTAAATTGTCATTTGACGATAATTGTTATTTATTTCAACATTTGTCATCTTGCAATATTCGAATCAACGCGCTCGTAAACAATTTTGCAACCCAGTATTTAAAGTCACGCACTGTCCAAGGAAATGTTACAAGCATTTTTTTTTTAAGAAAAGGAGAGTTTTTTTTAAAATTCGGATATGTTTTGATAGTTTATTTAATTATATTTTTTGTGAAAGGCGTTAGTTTTTTTAACTTAACTTAGTTCAGCTTAGTTGTCACATACGAATACATGTATGAGTTCGTGAGATATATATGCTGGGTATACATGCCTGTCTCACTAAATCCTATATGTATGAATTAGATTAGCTTAGTTAGATTTGCGATGTTCCGTAACGTAGGCAACAGCCCAAGCCGAGGTGTGCCGTGCACCCTTGAGCAGGTTGCTAAATAAAATCGGCTGAATACCTTAAGCGCTCGCCTTAATATTCCCGTGAAGCCGTAAGCCCTGTCAGGCATAGAGCTTAGTCAGTTACAAAAAAATATACACTAAGATTAGAGGTACAATGAGTCTTACATTTTCTCAATGAACCTAAGTCCTTAGCTTAAATAAAAATAAAAACTGTATATGGATAAATTCGAACCTTGTTCAGACCTAACATTAGTAATGTAGCCAACAGATGAAACATCGTGACATTTCATTCGAGCCCGCCTTCAAATTATTAGGTGGTATGCAAAACAGAGACTTCGATATTTTGAAATTGAAAGACTTCCTTATCTAACTCACGAAGACGTGATGTTTGTGGTAATGGAATAGAATTATACATTCTTATCTATATTTAATAATATAAACTTTGTGGATTGTTTGTTTGAACGTGCTAATCTGTGGAATTACAAATGTCATTTGAATTTGTTTCTGTTTTTTATTGCCTGTTTACTACGGAAGATTATAAGGTATCTATCATCGCACTATATCGTTTAGAGGCGGGAATATTACAATTAAAATTGTAAGTGCGCTAGGTGAAAATGAAGTAGTATTAAGTGTATATCAGAAATACTCGCGAGTAAAACCGCAGGTCAGAACTAGTAAGATTATATATTTCTAAATGAGTGCTAAAAACGTTTTCATTTATCTGCAGGGTATTTTATATTCTATAGGTGACCCGGCCACGCGTTACTGTGGCTCAGTTATTAGATGTTGAATTAAAAATAATTTAACAGAACACGTGCACCATAAAATAATCTGGAGTTGAAAAAGAAATTCAAAATTAGACTGTGGCGCCATCTATGAAATATCTATAACATTCGGTTCTACAGTTTTCTGCCAATAAACTAATATAAAGCGCCATCTGTTCAAGACTGATGAAACATACAATTAATTACAATAATCAACATTGGCAATCATTTAATTTGTAATTAAAAAGTATTGAGGTAGCATGGGACCAAATTATACATAAATGCCAATTTTCATGAAGATCGGTTGAGTAGTTTCGGGAATTTCATTGCGGGATTTTTATACATTTAAATTTAACACAGGCATAAAAAACACTGTAAGTACGTATTCGCTTATTTCGTAGAATCTCTACTGCACTCTATAACTGCATGACTAAAAGTGCCTAAACCAAAGTAACGGTACAAGTATACTTATAACTTTCGTGAATAGAATATATTCCTTATAATACATACTTGGAATTCTGACCGTGACAAAATTCTGAATACAGAGAAAATTTATTACAAACGCGTTGAAGTCTTTTGTATTGTAATGTAATATGATAGTATTTTTTATATCAATTTCTCTTCTTCCTTATGTTTGGAGTAGTTTTTTTTAAGGAATAACTAACGCTGCCAAATTCCAAAAATATGAAACATATAAAAGATGCCAGACTATGCGGATTGATTAATAATTTAGGCACATGATTATAAATAAAGACATTATATACTAAGTATCCTAGATGCTCCTCTCGTCATAAAAATAAAGTTAATGTTAGGGAGACAAAAAGCTACCTTGGACCGAAGGCCGTCTCATCTGATGACCGTAGTTTTTACTCGTAAATCATCTCGTTAAAGGTCATATTTCATGCACGCGGAAGATGACACATTAATTCGTAAGATTTTTAAAAAGGAGTTTTCTCTTCTTATTATATTTTTACACATAGTCAATTATAGTTTAGACATATTTCTCTACATAAAGTCTCATCAGGTTATTAATATATTAGAGTTTAAACAGTCACGCGGCTTTTATATGAAAGTTTACTGACTTCTTTATCATGAAACAATTTGCTGTGTCATATTATAAATTCTGCCTGCATTCACTTTAGGCCACATTTTTTTACTGTAATTTTATCGCAACCTGTAGTTATTTATAATAAAACGATAAGGAAAGGAGAGTTTTGTCAAGGCCAGTTATTAATATGTTACTTTGTCTAAGGTCTGATATGGAAAGCTTCGTATGTTAGGGTATGATCCCAACCATAACTATAACCATACCATACCATACCAACCATAACTCTTCTTAGCACCTCACTTAGCACCTTAACAATATTATTATACATATTATCTAAGATTAGTCTATGGTTATGGTTGGTATGGTATGGTATGGTTATAGTTATGGTTGGGATCATACCCTAACATAGTATAATAATATTGTTAAGGTGCTAAGTGAGGTGCTAAGAAGAATAAAGTAATAGTAGGGTGGAATAAATATGTTCGCGATGCTCACAGAGTGGCCAAGCTATACTATGAAACATGGGTATTACATGGTAAACCGAGATTCGGAAATGTTTACGATCAGATGTGTCAAACTAGAAAATTATTTAAATCCAAATTGAGATGGTGTCTGGCTCGTAAAGATCAGATTAAAATGGATATATTAGCTTCTCATCACGCGAATAAAGATTTTAAGCAGTTTTGGAAATCTACAAATAAATTAAATCCAAAACTTGGTCAACCTGTGAGTATAGAGGGCATTAGTGAACCAAAGAACATAGTGGAACTATTTAAAAATCATTTTATGATAGAATCACCGTCAAAAATAAAACCTCAATTTAATAATATAGTCGTTTGTGAAGGCGAGAAACCGGTGCGATTCTCAGCAAAACAAATAGATCAAATAATTAAAAATATGATCAAGGGCAAATCTCCTGGCCATGATAATCTTAGCGTCGAACACTTGCAGTATGCAGGAGTTCACTTGCCAAGAGAGTTAGGTATGTTTTTCTCTTTGTGCATAGGACATTGTTATCTTCCTGAAGATCTGATGAAAACGATTGTTGTACCAATAGTCAAAAATAAGACTGGTGACATATCTTTATTGAGTAATTATAGGCCTATATCACTTGCAACAATAATGGCTAAGATATTAGATAGTTTGCTTAAGTCACAATTAAATAATTACATCAATCTTCATGATACTCAGTTTGGGTTTCGAACTGGTCTATCTACAGAAACCGCTATTTTGACTTTGAAGCAAGTTGTGAGATATTACACAGATAGACGTACGCCAGTGTATGCATGTTTTTTGGACCTATCAAAGGCTTTTGATATGGTAAACTATCAAGCATTATGGAAAAAGTTGCGAAACACTGGAATACCAAATGAAATATCTTTAGTTTTTGAATATTGGTACAGTAATCAAATTAATCATATTCGATGGGATGGAACTCTTTCTGAAGCATATAAACTTAAATGTGGGGTAAGACAGGGTGGTATGACGTCACCAAATTTATTTAATTTGTACATAAATGACTTGATTCTAAAACTGAACAGCATGCATGTCGGGTGCTATAT
>MU161670.1:14715-27219 GCA_015888305.1 Antheraea pernyi | reverse complement strand
ATTTAGTGTGAATTCAACCTTAACACGTAATGAATAAAGTTCGTTTTCCCGTTATTGTGCGTGTTTGTGAGGAGCGAGGCCAAACATTTGTATCACAGGTTTAAAATCGGTAATTTTGTTCAAAATTTGATATTATTTGTTAGTTTAAAGCTTAAAATATAACTTATTCAACATGTATTTAGCGAAAGTAAGATACTCCGGCCATTAAATTGCTTTTTTGAGTATTATTTTTGCATCTTTTGAATACACTGCGGCATGTGAAACGGGCTTATATTGGCTGTGTTTCAAACAAACTAAACAAAATAAGGGCACACATTTCAAGTGAGCTTTTATTTACCGAGACGTATTTTTCGCGCCGACCCTTTATCTAGTTATTGTTGATCGAAGTATTTTAAAGACCGAAATAACTGGTGTGCACATGTCGCAGTTAAATCAATAAATGACCGCAATGACGTCAGTAAACGATGAAACTGGAAGCGATAATTAATACATTGGACATAATTGTGCCATTTGAGAGATTTGTAGAGTTTGTTCGGATTGTTTTAGGAAATCATTTCTATGGTTTTATTTGCACATACATCCTAATTGCTCAAATTTGTTATGAACAAATTAAAATAAATACGTGAAATGTACCAAGTATTATTGTATACAGTATACCTACAATTAGTTTTTGACTACAAGCTCGACTGTATGGCAAAGGGTAACACGTTGGGCCAAGAAGGGATCTGACTTTCAAGTGTTATTGAACAAATAAATTAATGTTTTTCATTTCTCCTGCCAAAACATATACTTGCCCACATGTATATTGTCCACTTCGATTTTATTAGGAAGCTAAAATGTAAAACACTTAAATGTATGCTTGCAACGTGGTTCTAATTTGCAACAAAATAAAACGGTCAATTTCAGATATCTGATTAATAAGAAGGATGTAGGAACCGTTATTCTTATAAAAGTGATTTTTAAGCTCCAGTTTGCAAGAAAATAGACTGATATCAATTTACTTGTGAAAGTCTGAAGATAAAACTAAAAAAAGATATTTGAAAACTTGCCCTCAGATTACCATGACTTGCACTTTGGCGGCATTTTTCAGGTCAGCAGTCAACTCCTATATTCTTTACTCAATAGTTGCTATACCCTTTACTCAATAGCGAATTATTAAAAAAAAATGTGTGTGTGTGTACTTTTTTTTAAATAATTACGCACGTTAGAAGTTATACTTCTTTGGCGTAACAAGATAAAAATCTTTTCAAAATTTTTATCATTCGCCTTATTCTACGTTTATAGAAAAAACGACTCTAACAATAGAAAAAGTTGATTATAGCTAACTTCAGGGTGTCGGTTTTTCGTGACGGTGTGCGCGCGCATTGTAAAAATGTACTCTTATCATTTTTCCCTAACGCGTCAAAAAAAGTATAACTTCGAAAATAGTTTGGAAGAGGTTGCTTACCATTGAACGTACTCTAAGTACTTTAAATAACCATCGGAATGTGTTCAAATGATTTGAAAGCAAATGTAAGTACTATTTAAATAAAATCCGTGAAATAAAATCTTGAGCTTTATATTTAGTACTGACAGCCTTTTCGCCAGTAATACGAAAAGAAGCTTTTAAGAATAAACATAACATTGTGACTTACATTATAAAATATTAACCCGTCAACAACAGAAATGTATTCAGCCATATACATTCTATACTTAACGCTCCGTTCACACACGCAACCTTAACTGCGATATTAGGCTTGAAAAGATTTGTCGATAAACAAATACAATATCCAGGTTATATTTATATCGATGTGATAATACTGATTATGGAATTATATGTCTTACTATATTAACAATTAACTTCAATTTCGTTTACAATTTCATTTTACAAGAGACACCTTATTGTTAACACATCGGTGCTCACCGATTGTCTTATTTAAAAGCCTGACAACTTGCGAATTCCCGAACGACATTACCGGAAAAAGGATTGTCATACTTATCATGATTTAAGTTTTTGTTTACACTTTTATAAGCATTTTAATTGGGCTAGTTATCAAAATACTGAAAATATAGATAATATATCATATATATAATATACTTCGATATTTCATTAAACGATTTATTCATACCTTACATATAAATAACGATAAAAATGATTCCTATTCGATTTCGTTTTAAAATTATGTCTAAAAGTATAAAAACCATTCATAAGTACTGAAAACAGTTGTTCTGTGTCTGGCCATCCTCTCTGCAGATTTCCTTCAAACTACTTTGCAAGGTTATCTAATCTTCCTCTTGAAATCTAACCAAAGACATTACAGTATTCATGATACACTGATTACCGAAAAATTAGGTGTCCAATTCTTGCATGACGAAAACTCTGATGCAAAGTCTGTCTATAGACTGTGAAGAATTTTCGACTCTGATACTACAGTCTGAAAGTGCCGGTTTCCTGATTACTGCGTTGTTGATCAAATTTAGAGTCGTACGAAAAAATACGAAGAACGAACTATACACAACTGGACAATGGTATTAGTAATATAAATGGTTGAACTTCCACTCACTTGACAATATTGGCAATGCTGAGTGTTTTTTATACTATCTATTTTATTATAATTCGCCTATAAGTATAGATCATACTACATCATATCAACCGGTCTACCGTTCAACCAATAGTTACCAAAAATTATTATGCCTGGATATTCGTATTCAGAGAATATTTTCTCAATATCCATTTTACTATGATTTATTTACTTATTACAACAATGAATAACAATAAAAATCAAAAATACTTTATTCAGTTTAGACCCTGGGAAGGCGTTTATGAACGTCAAAGTTACTACCAATTCGGAGAAACAACCCAGACATCGAGACGATCCGGCAAAGAACTCGTGCTGGTTTAACATCTTATGATACATATTCTTACAAACATAGACAATTACATTCGTTTTTCGTGGATGTAAAGAGTAGGATATCATTTCCAATCATCAGCTTCGTGGATCCATTCTATAATAGCCTGAACATACATGTTGAATGAATTGAGCTATTCTGTATAATACCAGCATTTCATAAACAAGTTCATGTATCTGATGTACAGAATTACAGATTAACAGAATGTACTAGTATTTCCTCTCCCTCTCCCTCCCCTAACCCTTCCCCCAAAGGGTGGCAACGCACTTGTAACTCCTCTGGTGATGCGAGTGTCGATGGACGGTGGTGATCACTAAACATCAGGTGACCCAAATGTTCGTTTGCCACCAATGACATAAAAAGAAAAAAAAGAAAAATATTGTCCACTTCGATTTTATTACGAAGCTAAAATGTAAAACACTTAAATGTATACTTGCAACGTGGTTCTAATTCGCTACAAAATAAAACGGTCTAGTTTACATATCTGATTAACAAGAAGAAAGTACCGTTAATCTTATGAAAATGAATTTTTAAGCTCCAGCTTGCAAGAAAACGGACTGATACTTGTGAAAGTCTGAAGATAAAACTAAAAAAAGATATTTGAAAACTTGCCCTCAGATTACCATGACTTGTACTTTGGCGGCATTTTTCAGGTCAGCAGTCAAGTCCTATATTCTTCACTCAATAGTTGCTATATCCTTTACTCAATAGCGAATTATTAAAAAAAATGCGTGTGTATGTACTTTTTTTTAAATAATTACGCGCGTTAGAAGTTATACTTCTTTTGCGTAACAAGATAAAAATCTTTTGAAAAATTTTGTTCTTCACCTTATTCTACGTTTGTAGAAAAAACGACACTAACAATAGAAAAATTTGACTATAGCTAATTTCAGGGTGTTTGTTTTTCGTGATGGTGTGCGTGCGCATTGTTAAAAATTTACTTTCATCATTTTTCCCTAACGTACCAAAAGAACTATAACTTCAAAAATAGGTTGGAAGAGGTTACCGTTGAGCATACTTTAAGTACTTTAAATAACCATCGGAATGTGTTCAATTGATTTCAAAGCAAATGTAAGTACTATTTAAATAAAATCCTTGAAATAAAATCTTGAGCTTTATATTTAGTACTGGCAGCCTTTTCGCCAGTAATACGAAAAGAAGCTTTTAAGAATAAACATAACATGTGACTTACATTATAAAATATTAACCCGTCAACAACAGAAATGTATTCAGCCATATACATTCTACACTTACGCTCCGTTCACACGCGCAAACTTCACTGCGGTATTAGGCTTGAAAAGATCTGTCGATAAACAAATACGATATCTAGGTTATATTTATATCGATGTGATAATACTGAAGATGCGCTAATGTCACGACGAGAAAATTCTAATTATGGAAATATATGTCTTACTATATTAACAATTAACTTCAATTTCGTTTACAATTTAATTTTACAAGAGACACCTTATTGTTAACACATCGGTGCTCACCGATTGTTTTATTTAAAGGACTGACAACTTTCGAATTCCCGAACGACATTACCGGAAAAAGGATTGTCATACTTATCATGATTTAAGTTTTTGTTTACACTTTTATAAGCATTTTAATTGGGCTAGTTATCAAAATACTGAAAATATAGATAATATATCATATATATAATATACTTCGATATTTTATTAAACGATTTATTCATACCTTACATATAAATAACGATAAAAATTATTCATATTCGATTTCCTTTTCAAATTATGTCTAAAAGTATAAACACCATCAATAAGTACTGAAAACAGTTGTTCTGTGTCTGACCATCCTATCTGCAGATTTCCTTCAAACTACTTTGCAAGGTTATCTAATCTTCCTCTTGAAATCTAACCAAAGACATTACAGTATTCATGATACACTGATTACCGAAAAATTAGGTGTCCAATTCTTGCATGACGAAAACTCTGATGCAAAGTCTGTCTATAGACTGTGAAGAATTTTCGACTCTGATACTACAGTCTGAAAGTGCCGGTTTCCTGATTACTGCGTTGTTGATCAAATTTAGAGTCGTACGAAAAAATACGAAGAACGAACTATACACAACTGGACAATGGTATTAGTAATATAAATGGTTGAACTTCCACTCACTTGACAATATTGGCAATGCTGAGTGTTTTTTATACTATCTATTTTATTATAATTCGCCTATAAGTATAGATCATACTACATCATATCAACCGGTCTACCGTTCAACCAATAGTTACCAAAAATTATTATGCCTGGATATTCGTATTCAGAGAATATTTTCTCAATATCCATTTTACTATGATTTATTTACTTATTACAACAATGAATAACAATAAAAATCAAAAATACTTTATTCAGTTTAGACCCTGGGAAGGCGTTTATGAACGTCAAAGTTACTACCAATTCGGAGAAACAACCCAGACATCGAGACGATCCGGCAAAGAACTCGTGCTGGTTTAACATCTTATGATACATATTCTTACAAACATAGACAATTACATTCGTTTTTCGTGGATGTAAAGAGTAGGATATCATTTCCAATCATCAGCTTCCTGGATCCACTCTATAATAGCCTGAACATACATGTTGGCAGCCGCAGGAATTGAGCTATTCTGTATAATACCAGCATTTCATAAACAAGTTCATGTATCTGATGTACAGAATTACAGATTAACAGAATGTATATATATATATTTATTTAACTGTTTTTGACGTTATTGCCTTTATGGCGGTTTCATTTCGGTCCCCTATCGCCATCTTTAAGTTATAATCCACAATATGCCGCGCCGGAGCGTCCATGGCCCGATGGATGAACCTACTAACCGCGTCATCAGTCACGTCGGTATAGTAGACACAGGTGTGAGTGTGTCTGGATATTGCCACTATAGCATGTGAAACACTATCGTGGATTTGCATCCTTCTGCCCTTTGTTTGCAGGATCACCACCGATTTTTAAGGTCAATCCCTGAGATTCGTGGACTGTCAGAACACGCGATCCTTCCCCTGCCCCGTAGCCCTTGTTT
Source organism: Antheraea pernyi (assembly GCA_015888305.1). Classification (NCBI taxonomy): domain Eukaryota; kingdom Metazoa; phylum Arthropoda; class Insecta; order Lepidoptera; family Saturniidae; genus Antheraea; species Antheraea pernyi. Next base: position 21,295 of record MU161670.1, on the reverse strand, counting down.
ATCAGGGCTTTTTTCTCTTCTTGTGTGTGTACCAGGAAGAGAGTGTGGGGGGTGTGTGAGGATATTTGTTCGCCCTGATAGCCCTTTATGCTCAGAGATCTCACTATCGGTTTCGGTGAGTATATACCGTCGTATACTTGACTCAGTGCATAGGCTACATCCATCGGGTTCCTGTATGTACAAGTGAGCTGTTGGTCAATACCAGCTACGGCCGTTGGTCTGCTATAAGCCATCCGAAATAAGTTTTCCCGATCAATGTAGGGTAGTTGGTTGACATCTCCGATGAGGAGAATTTCGCTTGCTTCCGCCAGCCGGCTGGCAGTCAGGATGGTCCCGACATGGTTCATGAGAGCTTCATCCACGATTAACCTTTGACGCTTATCGTGCTCTCTGAAACCATTTACCAGTATTGACGCCATGGTGCGCACCCGCTTTTCGGCTTTTTTGCCGTGTGCCTGCACCAGTTTCTCCTGTAAATCTTTTGCCGCCTCGGTTGTGGTGGTCGCCACAGCGTCCTTCTCCACATCGAAGTTTTTAATTAACCACGTAGTCTTTCCACAGCCTGGGACCCCCTTCGTCCATTTGATCTTGGGTGTCATCTTGGTGCTTTCCGCCACTGCTGGGTTTAGAACCCTCGAGGTGGTTTTTACAAGATATTGGAATGTTTCATGGGTTACTATCCACTATCAATGAAGCACTGAATTTACTTTAATTATAAGTAATAGATATAATAAGAAATTATATTACTTTAATTATAAAGTAATATTAGTTTATATGACTTTAATAATGTTTTTATTTAAGTTATTCAACCTGTAAATTAAGTTAAGATTACTATGGGGCTAATATAGCCATAAAAACCCCTAAAAAATGCATCGATACTACACACAAAACTACCTAAATATGTGTGAGTTTTGTATGATTTACTGAAAATTCTTCAAAGCAAATCGCTCGCGTGTATCCAAACCTTAAGTTAAACATTGATGGAAATCTTCCCATTTGTTTAAATTTGAATTCGAATGTGATTTCAAAAGGTGGTTTTAATCTTACCGAGATTTATAAATAACGAGCCTCGGTTACAGGTTCCGAAGTTGTAATGGATTCCGTGATTTCCCGAAATAACAAAGGTGTGAAACTGAAACCGTTGAGTTTGTTTTCAATTTCATTTATCGTTTGATACGCTAGTTGGTTCATTTAACGGTGGCTAATATTTATCCAAAACAGACATCACAAATTAAAAAATAATAATGAAATAAAATTAATGATAGAGTTATATGTTTGTATTTCCATATCCAATTCTATATTTTAAAAAAATCTTATATCATGTTTGGAACTAAGTTCCGTGTAGCCCGATTAAAAATATATATATATAATTTCATGAGATAAAAATGCAAAACGTAATTTCTGGTTATGGTTTATTGAATTAGTTTCGATTCCCCAAAAGAAAGAATTAACCGTGCATACTTACCGATTAATAAAATATGAATGCCAAAAAATGAATAGGAGCCAAAATTTGTAGAAAGGAAATAACATTATAGTAGCAAAAAATTAATTGTAGTGTGTATATATAAATTGCGCCTCTATAACGTATTTCATAAAAGCAGAGTAATTACAGAAATAACTATTAGATCACTTTTTGATGGCGATTTTAAGCCTATAAATTCTTAAAGCCTAGCATCCGTCTGCTACTTCCTTCATTTATATAAATCTTAATAAATTTAAAATATAATTTGTGACACTGAGGAATAACATAACTTTTTATTTGTGAAAAATTGCAAACCAACAAACTTTACATCTTTATAAAAATCAGATATTGTATTTTATAGTATGTATTGTATATATGTATTGTAGAGTATTCAATCATATTAATCTGGGTCGAAATTAAATGGGAAAACTCCATTACATGCATACATACATACATATAAGTCAATCTTATAAAAACATTATTTATTTTGCAAATCACAGTTTATATATACACTTGTATAATTAAATGTTACTTTAAAAATAATTAGAAAAATAACAATAATTTCTTATATTATTTTATAATTTTTAAAATATCTCCAACGTCTAAATAGATCGATTCAAACTGCATTAAACTCGGCAATCCACGTAACTTTGACAGCCGATTTTGCATGTATACATAGTTTAATATAGTACATCCCTACAGTATATACACCTAATATATCATGCCAAGTGTAGCGTCTCGTCTCTTACCATACGTTATCATAAAATATTACCTAGCATAAAAGTTTCCAAGTGATACATATTCGAAGCTACATTTTAGCGAGAGCGAAGCAATTAAAATTCTCTTTCCTTCCATCTTTCTCAAATGCTCATACAATTTAATATACAAGTGTAAATAAACATAACATTTTTATTTTCGTATCGGGTTTTAATCTTAATCAAATTAATTATACTAGTGGTCGAAATTCGACCATAGTTCATTGATTTTTTTAAAGTTAAATGTAGAATGGAAAAGGGTAATTGGAACGTAAGAGTAAAATAATACATACAGTCGAGCATAGCAACCTCCTTCACAACCTTTTTTGAAGTTCTTTATTGACTGATGTCAAAATGTCTTTTTTATTTACATGTGTGTATATGTTGTGTAAAATTGAAGCAGTAGTGTGAGTAATGCATATTTTAATTAATTTAATGTACTTCTAATGCATTTTATATAAAATAAATAGCTTTCTGCACTTCTCCTCCATATAAACTTTAACTATGCCAAATTTCACGTTCATCCGTTCGCCCAATTCCGTTGAAAAGGGATACAAAGTTTAGGCTTGACGTATTAATATATAGATAAATGCGAATATTATTACATTACTTGTTATGCTTTCAGGTATTAATTACTGAACCGATCATTATGAAATTTTGCATACACATAGTCAGAGATACAAAAAGGGATATAAAAATATTGCTCCCGAGTTGAAATACGATAAGTCCTAACTTAAACATGTTTTTGCCTGAAATAGCGGTCTCATTTATATTTCATTAATTCGATCTTTATTTATTCAAGAATGAACACTTTCAAATATTTATATGGAAAAGGGATTGAATGCTTTCAATCAATTTCACCGATTAGATTTATTATGTAAGGATTTTCTCACAACAAAATGTTTTGTGGTCTGTACCGTATAGTCATTTTAGTGTAGATAGATATGTTAATCCATTAACGATACTGTCTCCTTCAATTCACATAAGTTATAGGCAGCGAACACAAAAGAATATTTTATCACAATTTTAATTCACTTACCTCCTACGACGTTGCTCCAAGCGTAGACTTGTGTTACATCGAATATTAATTCTCGAAAAGTTATCCGTGAGTTTGTTTGAACAATATTTAATAACACACATACTGTATGGAAGTACATCCATCTCTAAAAGCCGAATTATTTTACTTATTCATCCTCATTATTGGCCGGATATTTTGTATTGAGCTTATATAGCCCGTTATATGTTTCACTGATCATTAAACTGTATAAAGATGTATTAACTGTATAAAGATTATTGCGAATAGATACGAAAACCATGTTAATAATTTATTTTTTCAAATTATAAAAATTTAATAATTTATAGTATAATTTATTTTAAAAAAGTTTGTGTGTACTTATTATGCATTAGAAGTTATACTTCTTTGGCGTATAAAAATCTTTTCTAAAATTTTATTTTTCGCCTTATTCTACGTTTGTAGAGAAATCGATACTAACAATAGAAAAAAGGTATTTAATACATTGAAAGTTTTAATACAAAGAAATACAAGGAAACAAAATGTTAACTATAACTCTGAAGTTAGTGTCGGTTTTTCGTGAAAGTGTGCGCGCGCATCGTAAAAATTAACTCACATCATTTTTCCCTAACGCGCCATGTCGGTTTTTCGTGACGGTGTGCGCGCGCATCGCAAAAATTAACTCTCATCATTTTTCCCTAACGCGCCAAAAGTAGTATAACTTCAAAAATTCAAAAATATAACAGTTATTCCATTGTTTTGAGTTTTCACTTCTGATGGCAGTCCTTACGACTACGTGTCTATTTTTATTTTGCATACTTTTGTTATAACACGTGAAACGTTTCTAATATTTACAATAGTGTGAATATGCATATAAGTCATACAATGACTGAACATATAACGGTCTTGTTCAAACGTTTGCGTCACTGCTGCCGTTATGTTAAATGGCGTGTTATAATAAATAAATACCCTTTGGCAAAAAATCTGATTAATATTTGAAACTTAAAAATATAATTAATTATAGTCGAATTTCTACCAGAGGATAACCACCAGTCATATATTTTCGCGCTTCCGCGATCTTTATAACAGTCAAGGCATTTGTAGGTAGTAGAGCAGCGCTGAAGCTATTACTGGTTTCAACATGAAAGGGAAGCTCGCTCGGGGTAGTGCCACCAGACCTACAGAATCATCCACGTGAAGTGACAGTGCTTGCATTGTTGCGTTTCGTTCGATCAGTGAGAGCGTCGGAGGTGTACCTCTCCTCCCTTCCCCTCTCCTCCATTGCCCTCAAACATAGGCTGGCACTTGCGACTGCCCTGGTGTTGTTAGTATCTATGAGCGGTGGTGATCACTTAACATCAGGTGACGCACCTGTACGTTTGCCTCCTATGACATAAAAATAATCAGTATTTTTGGTTAAAAAAAACATCAGTGAACTTATTCCATTTATATATTTCATAATTGTTATTAATACTATTAATTTAAGTTTAAAATTATGGTTTAAATATTATAGCCTTTATATTTGTTATTATCGTGCAAAATAATTAGTATTTTATATGAAAAATTTTTATGTGATTTTCAACACGAAAAATATCGCCTTTTTCAACATTGTTTGTATGCTAAATATATAAAAAGAAAACATTAAAAATCTTTCAATATTACATCTTCTACAGTATTTTTAATATCATTGAGAAACCAGCTCTAACCGACAGGTGTGGAGAGATCGAATGCGAAACCTTTGTCTTGTTTTCTCAAGCGAAACATTTTTTTTATGGATTCTTTCAAGATAAAAAACGAGGGAGTTGTAAAAAAAAGGGGAATAATAATTTGCAAATAAACAAACAAAAAATCTTTTAAACATATTATATGCTTCAAAAATAATAAATGAACAGGCTATTATTATTCAGCATATTTATATTCATAAATACGTAATTGTATCCGAGCGTGTAGTTTTTTTTTCAAAACTTTAGTAACCCGGTATACATGTTATGATGGCATTAAATCTTGAATTTGATAAATAAAGCCTTCGTTTATATACTCGGATTTAACTGAAGAATGGTTTGACTGGTAGTCCGGTGAAGATGTTAAAGCCTTGCTAAGTCATTAGCGTATTCAGTTCGAGAAAAAAAATAAGAAAATAACAGTTTGACTGTTTTCTATGACATTTTTTGCAAGACTATTCTTAATTATAATTTTGAGAATGGTGGACGATACACAATAATCAACAATACTTTTAAAAAATTTACAATAATATGAAATTTTTATTTTTATATTTATTTTTAACAAATTGTATAGATATATGATATCCATGTATTTTCGAAATTGATAGGTTAAATAATACTCACAGAAGTTAAGAAAAACGTGTATTTTCAAGGTCACAAAGATTAATCAGTCATGATTTAGGTGGAAGATTCGCGATAATTTCAAATTCTGTCAAATCTCTTAAGATTAATGATCACATACTTTACAAAGTCATTAACTGATTCGATATCAGACTCCTGTTCCATCAAACCCTAAAGATCGAAGGGGCATATAAGAAGATCGCTACAAAGTTTTATATACCCTAGTCTCTTCGCACTAAATCTGGGTATTCTTGAAGCAGATGCTCAAAATTTTTGCACAGGTGTGTTATGGATCTGCATGTGTTATCATCAATTGTTTTTTTTATATACTATAGGAGGCAAACGAACAGGCGGGTCACCTGATTGTAAGTGATCACTGTCGTCCTTAGACACTAGCAACAACGAGGGAGTCGCAAGTGCGTTGCCAGCCTGTGTTGGTGGAGTGAGGATTGGGGGAAGGGGAAGGGGAGATGGGCCTCCGGCGCTCTCACTGACCTTACGAAATACAACAATACGAGCACTATTACTTCACGTCGGTTTACTGTGAGAGGGTGGTACTACCCTTGACGAGCCGACCCATTCATGCTGAAACCAGTAATAGCTTTAGCGTGGCTCTATCACCATTTTTTTTTCTCCATGGAGGAATCCCTAACGGATATCCATCTCGCCGGGCAGCAAAGGATGGATATGCCCGAGACGCACGGACTAAAACCCCACGGTACCTTCTTACACCTTTTGGCCGGAGGAGCAGCGACTGTCTAATCGACACTACATTTGCTCCTCCAACAGGTGTTGTCCCCTCCTAAGGGACCCAAACTACGGTCAAGGGGTCAAGATGGTGCACCCCTCAAGGGGAAATGGGTGTTACTCCCCCTAACGAAATGTGGGAGCATCGGCATAATGCACCTCCACCACATGGACCTGTGCAGTTTAACTGCCCGGAACGACGGACATGCATGTGTCTCTCGCCCCCAGGCCACAACTACGGCGGGCGGAGGGCATCCCCTAC
>MU161670.1:0-14704 GCA_015888305.1 Antheraea pernyi | reverse complement strand
GGGGGGAGTCTAATCGTCTCCCGCAGCCTCCTTTGCGAGCATGACTGTCTCGCAGAACGAGACGGCGGAGATCCACCCGGCCTCGCTCTCGACCTGGCTCTATCACCTACAATAATTTCAATACGAATAAGGTATTACTTAACATTTGTGTCATGTAGAACAAAACTCTATTTTTTACTTATATATTTTACACATTATATTATTGAGTTGATGACGTATTATATTTCATAAAGAAAAATTGTTGTTACAAGAGAATTTTGATTAAAACCTATAAATGTTTTATCATAAATTATAAACGAAAGCAACACTTCAATAAGGAAATTAGCGAATGAAGTTTAATGTCGAAACGGAAAACAAAGTTTCTTCCCAAGAATTCCGAGTAACAAATTAACACGGACTTAATTTCTTCGCGGACACAAAAGCATTACTTTTTGAGGAAAAAATTCGCGGTAAGTTCATTTACATATTGAGTTTCACGAGAGAAAAAAACACTGGGCTTTAATTTGATTTTTGAATTCTGTAACTTCTGATCGGATGTATATAGATAGCGTGTATTCGAAAACTTTATAATATCAGATTCGACGCCACAAAATAGTTTCGAGTCATTTTTAAAAACATTCTTAAATAGCGTAATTTATAAGTTTTGCTTATTTATATATTATTACTTAGTATAAAACAAAGTCTCCTACCGCGTCTGTCTGTGTGTTCGCGATAAACTCAAAAACTACTGAACGGATTTTCAAGTGGTTTTCACTAGTGGATAAATTGATTCATGAGGAACGTTTTGGTATATAATTTGTCAAGGATTCTTTTATAATCGGGGGGTTTTGGATGACAACAACGTCTACCTGGCCCGCTAGTGTTTGATAAAAGAAGGCGTTACTTTGCGAAAATCCGTCATTAAATGTTATAGTGGACGTTACTTTGTATTTCTACCAAAATTGATTGATCGCTGTCATGTCTACTTAAAATCATACCTTTTTTGTTGCATTGAGACGTGACAGTGTCCAATAAATTCCAGGCAGAAGGGCAGAATAACGTCCGGTATAATATTTTTTATATATCATCAAGCTCGTTCCTATTGGGGTTGTTAGAAAGAATGAGGTACTATTTTCGTAACTGGTGTAGGGAGGAGTGGTTAATGCATTTATCTTATCCTTTACATTCAATAATCCTTAATCAATGGGAGTGTAATATAGACAACGAAGAAATTAATGTGAGTCAGAGTTTTTTTTTTAAATATCATAGCAGGCAAACGAACAGGTCGGTCACCTGATGTTAAGGGATCACCACCGTCCTTAGACACTAACAATACCAGGGGAGTCGAAACTGCGTTGCCGCTTGTGTCTGGGGAAAGGAGGGAAGGGGGAGGAGAGGTGGGCCTCCGGCACTCTCACTGACCGAACGAAACGCAACAATGCCAGCACTGTTACTTCACGTCGGTTTTCTGTGAGAGAGTGGTAGTAGTACACCGGGCGAGCAGACCCATTCGTGCTGAAACTACTAGTAGCTTCAGCGTGGTTGTACCACCTTAAAATAATGAGCTTGAGATTTCGATTATGGAAATCATGATGATGAACGCAGTGAACGGTGGTAAAGTATTTTCGAGCACTCGGTTTACCTTTTCCGACAGTAATTGAGAACAAGTCGCTATAAGTTTAATGTGCAGCATCTTTTACCAAGGATCAGGTAAGACGGTGGTTAAATCTAAAAGGCATAGAAAATAATAAGAACAGTTGTATCAGCATAATTGGTATCTAAAATAAATAATTGGGTTTACTAATATAACTTGTGTCTGGGGAAAGGAGGGAAGGGGGAGGAGAGGTGGGCCTCCGGCGCTCTCACTGACCGAACGAAACGCAACAATGCCAGCACTGTCACGTCGGTTTTCTGTGAGAGACTGGTAGTACACCGGGCGAGCAGACCCATTCGTGCTGAAACTACTATTAGCTTCAGCGTGGTTGTACCACCTTAAAATATTCAGATTTCGATTATGGAAATCATGATGATGAACGCACTGAACGGTGGTAAAGTATTTACGAGCACTCAGTTTACCTTTTCCGACAGTAATTGAGAACAAGTCGCTATAAGTTTAATGTGCAGCATCTTTTACCAAGGACTACCCTGGTATTGCAAGTGTTTATGGATGGTGGTGATCACTTAACATTAGGTGACCCACCTGTCCGTTTGTCTCCTATGATATAAAAAAATTAAATCATTACAAATATTTAGAAGCAAAAGTAAATACCAATAACCTTACTTTATATCTCCTTATTTTAACACACAAATATAATGTCAATTGTTTTATATTTGTAGACATCACATACCGCGAATTGTGTACCAAAATCCTTTGAATGCTTTAGCCAAAATAAACATTTCCATCCTTTGTAACAGACCATTAGGCAAGATTAAGGAGAGCTATCAGTCTTAAGCGTCGGATTTAGTTAACAACAACACAATTTCTTAACCAAATAGATATTTTTCTAAATAAAAATTACCAAACAGCGTTCCATCTGTCGGTTACAATCCTCTGATGTTTTCGGTCCAATTTTGACGTATTTTCTCAAAATATCTCTCTGTTTCATATCATTTCATATTCACTTTTTTTTTATATATCAGAGGAGGCAAACGAACATGCGAGTCAGCTGACGTTAAGTGGTCACCGCCGTCCATAGTCATTAACAACACCAGGGGAGTCGCTAAGGCGTTGCCAGCCTGTGTTTGGGAGAGGAGACGAGGAGATGGGATGGGATGGTGGGAGGGTAGCTGGGCCTTCGGCGCTCTCACTGACCGAACGAAACGCAACAATGCAAGCACTTTTACTTCACGTCGGTTTTCTGTGAGAGGGTTGTACAACCCCAAACGAGCCGACTCATTCATGCTGAAACCGGTACCTAATAGCTTCAGCGTAACTCTACCACCTCTAAGGTGTTGAACAGTGGTTTGAAGGTCGATTATTATACCTTACAGATATTTTTAGCACCTTAACCACAAACTCATCTGATTTTAAATGATAATGCGGTCTAGTGACATATTTGAAGGACAATCGATTATCAAATGGAGTTGCAGGAATACTTCTATAAGGTATTTGGCCACAGATTTTCAATCTGACGATGGTAGCTAGCTACACAGGACTTATAATAGCTTGGTTTAATCACAAAAAAATCCATCACCGAAAGCTGTGATTCATTGCACGAATTCGAACCTAGGTATAGCAAAGCGATGTACTAGCATACTACCCCTAATCTATTATCACTTTATCAACACTGCAGTATTCATTCATGTTATAAATGATAACGTAAGTTTCTTTGTTTATCTTTTTTTTTTTATAGTAGCACGGCATAATGACTGCCATGTGCCTGATGGTAAGCACAGCACAATCCAAAAACAATGGCGACCACCGAGTGACACACTATCCATCGCCGGTCGCCACTGTCATGCCGGCCTGCGAATAACTGGATATGTACAGGCTGATCTCGAAACGCGACCCGCAGAAGCGAATCACTATGACGGGCTTTTTCGCCATATACATGGTGGTTGCGACCCAGTCAGGCTGTAAAACCCTACCACCCCGCTTTCGCCATTGCCTCGTTCGTTATTCAGCAGGGTGCACCACGTGCAGGTGAGGTTGGCTTGGGTGTCTCAAGTGTTAGATGTTATTCGACACCCCTTACACCCCAAAACGCTTTCTGTTACGCTTTCTCGTATATTATGTACATATTTTGGATAAGTAAGGATATAATACCTTTCACTCAGGGAAAAGGTATCGCTCGCGAGGAGGTCAAGAACCAAGGTCTTAATATCCACAAAAACATATTAAAACAAACAAATTCATAATAATAAAAATATCATAGTTACATTTTAAGCCATAACTATCTTTTTATAACCTCACACGAGACTTGGTGACTTAATCACTAACCCGTTCGTAGTTGGTAAGCGAGTTTTAATGTACACGGGCAAAATTAAACAAAGTTAGCGAACGCTTTTGCAAACTATAGGGTTAGATAGATGTGGGGCGGTCGTTGTTGTTTGGTTTACTTAATAAATTTTAATCTATAAATGAGTTTGTTTATTGGCCATCGATGTTGACATTAAAAATGGGTCTGGAAACGAAACGTCAATATTTCCGAGAATCTCTGACATTTATTTTAACCAGTCGTTAATTTTTTGTTTCAATATTGTTGTGGTTTTTTATTAAAAGGGGTACGTGCCACTATAATCATCACAGCATTTTATTTTCTTCTATTGATCCATTCGAGAGTACGCACGCACCACTGCTAAACCGCTACGTCGATGATAAAAATCAATAAAATCATAGTCCGATAAACGAGTAATATTTAGCCTTTGTTTTATTATAGGGGTTCACTTTATCAAAGGTTATTGTAATCGGAATGACGGCGCGAGTTAAGTGCGAGAGAAGAGTAAGTAAAGTCTCATGGAAAAACTAAGGCAATTTATACTATAAATAAATTGATAGGGTTCTGAAAGTAATGGATATAAGTCAAAAGTTTTAGAGATTTGGTTCTTATCTAAATATAATTACCTTAATTTAATATAAATAAATTCATGTAACTACATTTTTTATAAGCACTATGGAGTCCCGGCGGGTATCAGCTAGTATAACATAAGATAAAGGAATGAAAAGTAAGGATTCTCAAAAAAAAAATTGCACTAAATCTCGACAATACCTAATAAATAAAATCAGTCCACAAACAGAGAATAAAAAGGTCTGATTTTCTAAACTGATACTTCTTCGTTGTAGTCCGGCGAAGCTGTAAAGGCCTGTCAGAACCAATAGCGTAGTCAGTTCGAAAAATCAAATCATCTTCGTCTATCTGTATATATATACATACTTTATTAACAGGCTTAAATTACTTATTTCAGCTCTACTAAAAATAAAATAAAAATTGACTCAAATCTTACATATATACTGACTATAACTTTATACTTAAATATTTTACGACTAAATTCAAGTATTTTTATACGCATAACCAGAATTATGTCTTCATTGTGAATGAGTTATCAAGGCTATAAAGTAAAATACAGTGTAACTAAAATTAAAACGCTAAAACAAGCAAAAGTAACCTTTAAAAACATAACTCATGTTACATATATTTCGCATTCATAAGGCTAGGTCACATTGGGCTTTCCATTTATACGACTCGACGCAAACATCAGACGATAGTTTATATTCTCTGAAAAACTTGTTTACGTAACACGGTAGTGTGTTCAATCCTCTAGAGTGCGATAAATCGTGTGTGTATTTTGCCGTTAACATTTATTCGGAATTTAATAAAATAAATATTTATTTATATATCATGCGTTGGAAATTCGTTGAGCGTAAAACATTATATTTAAAATTCCTTTGTTGGTCACGCACAATGTTTGCAGTCAAGTGATTTTATTTAATTGGTTGCTACCGAGTGAACCTTTGACGATTTTACAACATCCATTTCGGTTATTAATATTTCAATTTTATACAGAAAATTGATTTATTTATGAGCGTTTTGGAGTATTCCAATAAATTTTCATTTAAATGATATGCCACAAGAGACTTTTTTAATATACATTCCATGTACAAAGTATTTAACCGGATAGAGCTTAATTATGTATGAAAATAAAAATGATTACTGTCAGTTATCTTTAGATAGGACATATACCATCATATACATTTTTTAAATGAACAATTCCGTATTCCAGATGTGGCTCTACGAATAAAATAAATATAACAACTTATAAGTGACAATTTCCTTAACACGTATTTTTCATATGTGGTTGATAATTACGCGTAAAAATGTCATGTAGCTTAGTTACAACGTACTGTTGTACTGTTGTACGTACTGATTGTATGGACCGACGGAGGCGTCGGGTCGGAACTCAGCGATCATTCTTTTTGTTATTCTGTTTTTATGGGACAAAAAGTATCCTAGAAACACAGGACGGCAACGCACTTGCGACTCTTGTAGTGGTATGTGGTGAGCACTTAACATCAGGTGATCCACCCGTTCGTTTGGCTGCTCAGACATAAAAAAAATTACAGTATTCATAGTGCATTAACCAACATCGCAATGAAAGACGCAAAATGTTTTGTTTATTGTTTTATACATTATAAAACAAAGTCTTTCGCCACGTCTGTCTGTCTGTCTGTTCGCGATAAACTCAAAAACTATAATGAACGAATTTTCATACGGTTTTCCCCAGTAGATAAAGTGATTCATGAGGAAGGTTTAGGTATATAATTTATCAAGTTTCTTTTTTAGTATTAGGGCGGAACAACGTCCGCCGGGCCCACTAGTTCTATATAATTAAATGAACTGTAATATTTATTTCAACCGCAATGTTGTTTCTGGATTGACAATGAATCGTCTTTTATACATTTAATGGATTTAATGAATAATTTTTAATCGGTAAATATACGTCAAGAATATACTGAAAATTTTTCAATCGCTATCATCATCATCATTGCCCTTATCCCACTTAAATAGGATCGGCAATCGCTATACTAAGCTTAATTTTGAATAGAGCCTGTTACTACAAAATTATTATTTGAGAACAAGGTTCCAAGGTATGAAGTTACATGTTTATATGTCATCCCTTAATGTTTTTTTTAGCTCAATTATACACAGTTCTGCTCCGTAATACGTATTTTAATTAAAGTAAAGATTAAGTTAGACATATTGACAGTTCATTTTTATTAGGACAAATATGTATCTCAGTACCACGTAACAACCGCCGTTTGGTGAATCGCAAAACATTCTTCCTACCCAAATACTCGACAAACGTTGGACAACACTCGCCCCTCTACCGAATGTGCCAGAAATACAGCAATATACAAGCTAAATTTAATATTTTTCATTCTTCTTTAGCCTCAATCTCAATAATAAATCTCAATAGGGAAAAAATTGTATTGCATTTAGACTTTTAACTTATTTTTTATATGTTTTGTCAGAATATTTAATTTCTACATAAATTACTAAGCTCTCATATATTGTGCATGTTAGTTTCACATCCAGTAGGTTATATTAGTAAAAACATCACTGCATCGAAGTCAACAGTAATTATCATCTATTGTAACCAGTTTTGTGAAATAGAAAAATAAAATTAAAAAAAAGTATGTTAATCCCAAATAAAATGCGCTTAACGTGGTATTATAACGCGGTATAAATGAACCCGTACTTAATCATCGTTAAGCTTTTTACTTGCATTTCTTAAATTTAATCTAACTGGCTCTCTAAAACCGCTTTTTGCCATCATAAATGGCCAAACACTGTCACGTTGTAAATTTCAACGGTGTATGTATCCAATTAATCCACAAAATTATTTAATAATAACAACATAACATTACACATTCCACAGAGAATAAAACATTAAAGATACATTTATTTCATCAGATTGGTAGTAAACACTTATCTGTGGTTCATTTGATGATATTCTACTAGGTACATAATCTATGGCTTAGTGTTGTTGCTCTCAGATCTTACTTAACATTAATGTACCAAAATTAGATAATCTTCTACAGTGCAATGTAATCTAGGTTTATGTTTTAGGAAAAAATCTTGTCACCTTTGTGTAGCAATCGTTTTCTTATACAATAAAATAAATATAACAACTTATAAGTGACAGTTTCCTTTACACGTATTTTTCATATGTGGTTGATAATTACGCGTAAAAATGTCATGTAGCTTAGTTACAACATACTGTTGTACATTGTATGGACCGACGGAGGCGTCGGTTCGGAACTCAGCGATCATTCTTTTTGTTATTCTGTTTTTTATGGGACAAAAAGTATCCTAGATGTAACCTTGTAATATTACTTATCACTGTGTCAAGTCTCGTTAAAATTGGTTCAGGACTTTCAGAGTGATACGTGTTCTCAGGGACAGACGGACAGACAAAAATTGTAAAAGGATTATTTTTGGCTGCTATATCGATAACAAAGTCTACCCCTATTATAATTTAAAGAAAATGTAAATTACAGATTTGACCTAGTTACAGTTTTATTATAGTAGTAATAGATACAGGTTACCAGTTAGAATGGAAAGTAAAAATGTTCAGTATTCTTTATAGACTTCCTCGTAAGAATAAGTATATTGTACTAGTTTTTGCTCGCGGCTTTACTCGTATTAATGAAAATATGACATATCTCTTAGGGAACAGTATTGTTTTTCCAGATAATCAGTATCATATATCCTTCGATGATCGGTTGAGTATTTAAAGCGTGAAAATGTCACAAACAAACTGAAATTCGCATGTATAGTATTAATTAAGATTAGAATTTTATGTAGCACTAGCGGGTCCGGCAGACGTTGTCCCGCTCTGGTTATAAAAAGAACCTTGACAAATTATATACCAAAACCTTCCTCATAAATCACTTTAGCCATTGGTGAAAACCGCAAGAAAATCCGTTCAGTAATTTTTGAGTTTATGGTTAACAGACAGACGCGGTAAGGGACTTTGTTTTATACTATGGAATGATTGTCATAGCTTCGCTAAACGTAACCAAAGCGTAATACAGATTTGTATTTTGATGACGACGTATAATTATTTCTGATATCGCTTTGCTTTTGTATAAATATGTATTCGAATGTCGACAAGCATGACCGATTCGCTATAATCAGATGTAATTAGCTTAAATTAAATTTCTCAACGCCGGAACTTATATTTTCTCTGTTTGTTTGTTTGTTGCGGGTAATCTCCAAAACGGCTGGACCTATTTTAACGGGAATTTTACTTTTTACTGCCAGATAGCCGAAATTACAGCGGTTGACATATTCTATTTTATTTTCGGTTTCGTCCACATGGCTATTTCCCTTATTCACTGGTAGATAGCAGACCTCATAAAAAGTAATTTAAGTTTTTTATTTGCCTACGGTTCATTGGAATATCCGTAATGCTTGAACCTGATTTTCACAATGTTCGCCATCATGCTCTTTTGTCTCGCTTTGGTTACGTTAGATTAGATTTACGAAAAAGGATAACGCGAACTTGCCTCGAGCGAGCGCGGTGCATTTAATTCGAAACCTTTTTTAAGCAAGTATTTAATACGTATTTGACTTTTTTGTAACAACACGGATAAGGTTTAAGGCATGAACACGGTCTCACCTGATGTTAAAAGACTATGTGGTCTAAAATGATAAGCACGCTGAACCTAGAAAGGGACTGATTTGAAGTGTAACTTAAACCAAACATAAATGTTCGGCGACAGATTTTCTTCCTGAGGGTCGTAGCAGTTTTAGGAAAAGCCTTGCTGTTTTCCTTCTCAGAAAGCTTCGCCTCAATCGCAAGGATTAGAACCTTAATATCTATAGAGCAGTACAGTAATATCTATAGAAATATTCCTTTGTGAAGGTGAACTTCTTACGTGCTTTGAAATTCTGATCCGTAAACTTTTTGTTTAACAAAAAGTGGTGGGGGTAAGCACTGTGATAGATAGAGTGAGAGTAGTGTCTTGTTTGCCTGCCTGCTGGTATTTGAAAACTGCAAGTCATACGCTCTTCTCACTTTCTTTCTTTGTTGTCCGTGGTTACGTGTACTACGTTCAGGCGGCGTGGCAATCACTGAACACTATCTATGCTATTGAAAAGTGACCACACATCCTGTTTTTTTTTCTTTCATTGTTAATGCCTTATGGATGAAATGCAAATATTATTCTAATTTTTATGACTTCATACAACTGTAGTGGTATTTTGAAATTCATATTTGCCTAGTTATTTAGCGAGTGTATAAACATGAAAGTGTTCCATCAAGAGTAGCTCGCTGACCTCATGTCGCAGTTCAAAGTTTGTCGCTTTTTGTTGGCGAATCCGGAACACTATTTGTCGACTATGTCGATAAGGGTCACTTGTGTACTTTGTTATTATGTTGTTCTTTATAATCCAAACGAATATTATAAACATGAGTGTGAGTTTGTACATTACGCTTTCATTTCATTTCAGCATCACGAAATTTTGCATACACGTTGTCAGGGATAAAGATAAGAATATACGATACATTTAATCAGAAAAAAATACTTTTCCCAATGGATGGATCAATACCACATTATCTATACTAATATATAAAGCTGAAGAGTTTGTTTGGTTAAACGCGATGATCTCAGGAACTACCAGTCCGATTTGAGAAAATCTTTCGGTTTTAAATAGTTCATTTAACAAGGAAGGCTATAGGCTATATATCATCACGCTAAGACCAATAGAAGCAGAGCACCAATGAAGAATGTTGCAAAATCGGGTACTTTTGTCCTTTTGAGAGATTTCGTTAGTAGTAGTAATAATATTCGTTCAATAGGACAGACGAAGGAATTAATCCATACTGCCAATTTTGAAGTGATCAATATAGGTATTTCTTATATATCCTTTAAATAATTTTTTTTCCATGTCCAAGTTACAATAAAAAGCGCTTATCCAAATCTTCTATACAATATGTCGTACATTATTTTATCCATCATTATTATCTTCTTAGTCTTCATAATCATAAAACAAAATTGTTCAAATAAAGATTTCGTTAGCGTTAGTATTATATACGTTGCCATGGTAACGTGGTAAGTTTCTATCGCAAACATTTTCGAATGTTATTTTGTTTTCCTATGTAATGAATGAATGAATTAGTACACAGTGATTAACTGCTACCTGTGCATTCGTCCGTGTGAAATTGATCAAAAATATGTTACAACCGTGTGAGAGGTGTGCCTTACTGGACTCCAAGAATAAATATACATAATTGAAAGTCATATATCTGTATGTAATATGAATTATATCATCATTTGGTCAATTTGGCGGCTATATTATTTTATTTACCGCGTTTGCTTCTACATAACTCAGTGATTGTAGCAACGTATAAGAATAACTTGAGTATATCGACAATACGGGCATATTATATCTATATAATAAAAGATTTAAGATATATTGTTCGATAATGTATAGCTTATAATTTGCATTACCTTCTTATATAGTGTTAGTGAGCACCGAGTTTGGTATATAGTAGGTTGAAGTTCCAGGTATGTTGCTGATGATAAATCCCATCCCATTCGACAAACTATTTGTATTAATATATCTAATGTACACGTTACATGTTACAGTTGGCGTGCGTTTCGTAGTAACAAATGTTTTTGAAAAAGCTTTTCTGTAATGTACACACCCACTCACAATTTTATATTTCTTTAATACATTATTTAAAAAGAGCGAGCAGAGCCGCGGGTTACAGCTATTTAATTGTAAGAGGTTTTACTACAAATAGTCTAGTAAAATATAATTTATAAGGCACATTTTATGTACTCATATAATGTATTATTACAAAATACATACCTAGATGTGACATGAAAAGTAGATAAAGAAAAATTAAGATGTAAAAAGAAAAATAAGTACAAAAATAATATTTCGGTTAAAACAGATTATGCATTCTTTTTTTACTTTTTGAATATTGTGGTTATATTGATCATAGTTAATTATAGATCAATTGCACATTAACGAGAAGGAAGCAGTGAGCAAAGTAATACTCTATAATACCTACATGTGCGCGTAAAATTTTAATACAGCCATTCTGAGGATATTCAGTAATACATTTAGCGAATAAAACCGCTTCGAAATCATTTTAGCAATATCACGTTTATACTAAATCTACTTTATGTTTATCGTTATTGCCTAACCCCAATAAAGAGTACGGTGATAATGAAATCATATGAAATGTAACGTAATTATCATGACTATTGTAAACCTTTATCGGGAAAATAACTTGAACTATCAAAACCACTTAAGTAACTTTTAGTGTTTAAAATTCCGGAACATAATTTAATGAAACCAAAACAGAAATGTATTCTTATCCAAGTTTTTACAAGGAATCTATGAGTATTTTTATTTTAATATATTCCGCCAGACTCATACGTCTTTCGAATCGTAAATAATCCTAGGTTGCTTTGTTAACTAGTAATTGGGGTGTAAGGGGTGTTGAATAACATCATAAAACTTGAGACACCCAAGCCAACCTCCCCTGCACGTGGTGCACCCTACTGAATAACGAACGAAGCAATGGCGAAAGCGGGGTTGTACGGTTTTACAGCCTGACTGGGTCGCAACCACCATATTTATGCCGAAAAAGCCCATCACAGTGATTCGCTTCTGCGGGTCGCGTTTCGGGATCAGCCTGTGCATATCCAACTTTTTGCAGGCCGGCATGACAGCGACGACCGGTGTTGGATAGTGTGTCACTCGGTGGTAGCCATTGGTTTTGGATTGTACTGTGCTTAATATCAGGCATAGTGCAGTCATTTTGCCGAGCTACAATAAAATAAAATAAATAGAATAGAACAGAATTAACGATCATATTTGTCCCGCAGCAAATCAAACTTAAATAGGAGTCAAACCAAACAATACTAGGATTTACTTCGTCATAAGCTAGATACTATAGCAACCAAGTAATTAAGAGTCAGGTTTCATACTAGCTTCATATTTACAATTTTGGATTACTCACCGTACAGTCAGGCAAAATTAAATTCTGTTGAAATAACGAATATCATACAAGAAGTGGAACACGCAATTGAGTCGCGCGGCCCGGTACCTCGCTCACATAGGCATTTTCGGTCGTTCTTGATAATGTTTGGTTTTCAAGAAACAGCCAAATCGCCATCGACGTCCCATACTCCAGGACAGGCTACTCGCACTATAACTTCGTAATTTTTATCGTGCTAATTGGTAATTGCTCCGATCTTAAAGACTTTAGTATGAACCTACCATAATGAAGAGGTTAGCGCGTTCAAAAAGCTTAAGCAACTCCTTGAGCTTTGTAGAATATCAATGTACATTAATCCTAACCTATACATTGTCAGAGGTATGGAAAAGACCGTAGAATTATTTTTATTAAAAAAGTTTTATTCCCGAGGAATAGGTCAAACCCACATTAAAATACCCGCAAAGCCGTGGCAAAACTTGTTATTTATACATTTTAAAATGTTGACTAACTGTCAGTATTGAATTATATTGACTGATTAACTATAATAGATTAAAACTAATGAATAATTAACATGCATTGTACTAAAATACAATGTATTTCATGATATAACCTGAGGCTACGAGTTTAAAATCAGGTCAAACGATCGTTCCGAGCGAGTGTCCTCTAGTGCTACTGCGACGTAAAATTGTATTTTACCGGGCGCTCATCAACACACATTAACAGTGTCCATCGAATGTAATATATGGTTTACTAAAATAATTATAACGAGGTAATTTTGAATATTACTTCATACCAACATCTTTTTCTATTACATACATACGTATAATAAAAATGAAGTGTCTGTATGTAATATCCCAATAAAAATTTTTCAATGATTGGGTATGAAAGTATACACGCTTTTGATAACAAAAATGCAATTTTTAAATTTTTTGTCGGCCTGTCTGTCTGTTTGTTTCGGGTAATCTCCGAAACGGCTTGACCAATTTTGACAGGAATTTCTCTGACACATAGCTGAAATTACTACATAATGAAACCGCGGCTTTGTCTGCAATGCTATCTCCATAACGATTGAACCGATTTTCACCAAACTTTTATCAGCAGATAGCGGACCTCATTTCAAGTAATTTAGTATATTTTAATTTAGACTAGCTGTTAACCGTGGCTTCGCCCGCATTACTATCTTCAACCGATCTTCAAGAAACTTTCACTGACAGATAGCTGACCTTATAAAGAGTAATCGAAGCAATTTTAGTTTATACTAGCTGTTAACCGTGGCTTCGCCAGCAATACTATCTTCAAAACAGTTCAACCGATCTTCACGAAACTTTCACTGGCAGATAGCGGACCTTATAAAAACTAATTTAATTTAGACTAGCTGTTAACCGTGGTTTTGCCGCTGTGCTATCATCAAAATGGTTACATCGATTTTCACGGGATTTTCACTGGTAGATAGCGAACCTAATAAAAAGTAATTGAGGTTATTCTATTTTAGACTAGCTGTTACCCGCGAGTTTGTATGCATAAAATTTAGCAAGATTTCAACTCATTCTTTATTTTTAATAAGAGAAATAATTATCAGCTTATTGTTTCCACTTCGACATTATAATTATTAATAACATTAATGATATAGAGGTCTTCCCAAAAAGATCTTAGATGTTACACAAATCACGTATAGAGTCAATGCAGTCAGGAATGGCAATAAACACTCTGAAGGCACTGTAACTATTTATCCGGGCAGAGCTTCGCCTTACAGTAACTTCCACATAGGAGTGCGTGCAGGAACAGACAAGCGTTTATTTTTTGTATAGTCATTAAATCTTAATTATAATAATGGCAATGTATATTAAATATAATGTAAATGTAAATCTTAATAATAATATTTTAAGTTTTTGTTTCGTTAGTTCCTTATACAGTGTAAGTGAGCACTGAGGTAGTTATATGGTGGGTTAAGGTTCCAAATGTGTTGCTGATGACAAACCTCATTTGGCACGCTTTTTGTATTTATATATCTACTGTACACGTTACATGTTACTTCTAGTGGCGTGCGCGTCGTACTTACAATTGTATTTAAAGAGCGTTTCTGTAATTATACATAGTCTCACAATTTTATAATTCTTTAATACGATTTAAAAAAAACGCGTGCGGATCTGCGGGTACAGCTAGTTTATATATATATTTGTACATATATTAATAAAATGAGGTCTGCCCTTGAGCATAAACGAGCATGACGATAGCTCCATTTCATACATATTATCCTTTTTTT
>MU161669.1:0-18313 GCA_015888305.1 Antheraea pernyi | reverse complement strand
GACAACTAGCTCAAGGGTGCACGGCACACTTCGGCTTGGACTATTGCCTGATACATGCCATTCGCGACCTATCTAAGCTAACTATTCATACATATATGAGTTGTTGAAACATATATGTGTACCAGGCATACATACCTCAGCAACTCTTATATATATTTCGTATCGGATAATTTTCTAAACTATTTCAGTTTGATAAGGGAAAAAATAAAACCCTTCCACTTGCATGTGTAAGCGTGTATGCGTGCACGTGTGGAGGTGACATGTGTATTGTTGTCGCAGTGATGTAAGATTTTGTGTCACTGTATCGGGCGAGCAGCGCAATCAAGGGCTCCACGCCGAGGGAACGGACCTAGGCTTGAGCCGCTGCCGAGGGGGGCCTAGTCTGGTGGGAGTTTTCGATGAACAGAAGTATCGTGATAGAACTATAGCATGGATGTAGGGCTTTTTCTAAGTCCGCCTGGCTAGCTAGCACGCATTAGCTGGCACGTTGAAATCTGCCGACAAGCACCTGTTGATATATTCCGACAGCTGCACTTCAGAGTCAGTTTATCGTGTTTCGTCATTTAACATCAGATAAAATTGTCATCAACCTCTAAAACCTACGATGTATAAAAAAATACTAGTTAATAAAGCACTAAAAAACAAAACAATACATTCCTTATATTAAATAGCTCCGAAAATCATAATAGAATAGCGCTAAAAGAGAAACGAACGAGGAAATCGCTACGGTATTAGCCACAATTGAAAAACTTTCTCCATTACTCAGTCAAAACCCAAACAGTGGCTCAAATAGTTAAGTTTACTTTGGAATTATTGCAAAGGACAAATAACAGCGGTTTACTGTAAGAAACGTAGCAACTTGTGTATTGAATTACATTGTAGGTGTTCTCCAAAATCCTTTAAAGAAGTGGTTCAGGTACCTTTTCCTTATAACCCAATAAACGCTTATTTTATACTAGCTGACCCGTGCCCACTTCGTTGGGCGGTAATAGCCATTATTAAGCTACAACTTTTTTCTAGAACTCAATCATATATCTCTCATCGTTAAGGCAGCGTTCGTAAGAAACGTTTTTCCTCCGACTCCCGAGATATTACCCCCTACAACCTCACAAACTTTACCTCTTTATAATATTATAATAATAATATAATTAATTAATAGCTTCTGCCCACGACTTCGTACCCGTGGTATAGTTATTTTGAGCTAACTCACCGCGGAAGCTCTCAAAAGGAAAAAAAGACCCGATTTTAAAACATTCTTCAATGTTGCTCCGCTCCTATTGGTGTTAGCGTGATGATATATAGCCTATGACATTCACAACTAACGTGGCTTTCTATTGGTAAAGAAAGAATTTTCATAATAGGTTTAGTACTTCCTGAATCGACTCCCAGTGGCAGTGTTGGCAAACCACTATGAGTTACAGACCTTCAAGAAACGAGCGCACACCTTTTTAAAGGCCGGCAACGCACGTGGTTTTGCCTGTGTCTATGAACGGCGGTGATCACTTACCATCAGGTGAGCCATTCGTTTACCACCAATGATATAAAAAAAATGATTTCATCACTATCATGCTATCTTTCAGCGAAAACTCCGCATCATCTGGTTGAATTCAAACCTATGTCGATTAACGCAGTATCCGAACACGCTACCGCTTAACTACATATTTGTCTTCAAAATACGGTATGGACTTTGTGTCTGAGTGGACTGCAAGCATCATGTACATTGTGACACATCTGTCATATTCACCTTCATTTGTTTGTCATGTTTTGTTATCAGCTGATGTACAAACCTCGTCAATGTTTTAGCCGCTCTGCATATAACTGTAAATTTAAGCTTGAACGTAATATAGTCAAAAGTTTAATACGAAACAATTTAAACTATTACTATAGGAAACTATAATTGGCATTTATTTATTCGTAAGCTGTATCGTATTATTTACGTTTAGCTGCAATCAAAATTAGATAAACCCTAAACGTTGATACAAAAAAAACGCATAGTAACAGACGCGTGGGTGAACGCGTCAATGATTTTTGGGCGATAATAAATTTGCATTTAGACAAGTTAGTGCCAGTAAATCTATACATATAGTAAGAATATAAGTCTAACGTATCTGTACTAGTTAGATTTTTGTATAAAAATTGTTGCAGGTGTTTGTCTGTCTGTTATAAATATATCATAAAGCATATCTTCGCGTAACATTTAGGGGTTGTTTCATTAAAATCGGTATTTTTTTTATATTATAGGAGGCAAACGAACAGACGGGTCACCCGATGGTAAGTGATCACCGCCGTCCATAGACACTAGCAACACCAGGGGAGTCACAAGTGCGTTGCCGGCCTTTTATAGAAGTATCAGTCTATCAGGTTCACTCTATCAACAGTTACTGCACGTTTAATGACGGCTCGAGTTAAGTGCGAGATAATAGTAGATATGTAAATGGATTTAATACATTCAGATAACTTTCTTAACTGCTGTTTTTTTTTACATAAAATTTGACGCGGGCGAAGTTACAGGCACAGCTAGTGGAGTTATAAAGTTAGTTCGTTACGTTCTTTTTGCATTCTTCCAACGAAGTCTCTAAGTCGAATAAACCGGTCCGGGCTTCATTCCGTCGCGAGTCTCGTAAAGAAACATGGAATTTATGTTTTCAATGAAATTGTTTTTAGATGTCGCTTGTCGATGAACAAGCCGATGTTCGGGATTGGGTTCTTGCGAAGGTTAGGTTGAAACCCTACAACTCCTTTCTCGATTCTATCACTATATATAATGAAACAAAGTCCTCTGCTACGTCTCTCTGTCTGTTCACAATAAACTCACTAAGCAACTAAACTAGACGAAAACTACTGAACCGATTTACATGCGGTTCACCAGTAGATAAAGTGATTTATGAGGAAGGTTTAGGTACATCATTTGTCAAGGTTTTTTATTACTAAGGCGGGACAACTTCCGCCGGACCCCCTAGTGTTACCTATAACAAATTTAATATTTGCTGCTCAGACCATACAGAAATGTATATTATACGTATGTAGCTAATAAAACACTTAAAAAAAATCGATTTGCAAGTACAATTATTTAAATCGTTATTAAAATCGGTTCAGCCATTTCGGAGATATCCCGCATAAAAGTCAGACACATTAATTTGATGTATACACTAGCGGGCCCGGAGGACGTTGTCCAGCCTTAATGATAAAAAAAATCCTAAAATTCAAACGCAGCGCCACCTACCGGGTCCAATTGCCTCTAAATGGGACCTAAATAGGAATCTGAACTATGCTTGAATCCATCTGAATACACTAAAAAAAAATCATCTAAATTTATATAAAGAATATAGGATATATATTATATAGGACAGAAGAATTATATAAAGATCTGTAGTATTAAATTACAAAAAGTAAAGATTATTCGACTACGTTTTCCTTCTCAATGTCATGTAACTAACTACTCTTACTACTTACCGCTACGTGTGCAAACGACGTATATAAAAAAATTAGATGTGTCCTTATAAACATACGATAAAAGTGAAAAGTTATAAATAAATACATGTATATAATTTATACATACTTATCAATGATGATATGTGAATAAATAATAATAGTATTGAAATACGCAAAATATACACATTTGAAAATACTACACTGATTATATATTAAAAAAAATATATATTTTAATCTTTATATATAAATTTCTTCTGTGCGTCTGTATATAACTGAACTCCTCCTAAACGGCTTGACTGATTTTGATGAAATTTTGTGGGCGTGTTCGAGTGGATCCGAGAATGGTTCAGATTTACAATTGGACCCGGTAGATGGCGCTACAGCTGACTTTTAGGATTTATATTTTTTATTATCAAGGCAGGACAACGTCCGCCGGGTCCGCTAGTATCATATATTATTACTAGTGGTCGCGGCGGACGTTGTCCTGCCTTGATAATAAAAATAATCTTTAATTCAAACGCAGCGCCACCTACCGGGCCCAATTGCCAAATTTAAGCCATTCTCGGATCCACTCGAACACGCACAAAAAATTTCATCAAAATCGATCCAGCCGTTTAGATGGAGTTCAGTGACATACACACGTACAGAAGAAATTTATATAAAGAAGATAATCCAAGATAATAATATTCAGTGTCACGACAACGAGCGTGACAATTCACATTCTCAATAAGAGAAAGAGAAAATAAGTTCTCACTTTAATAAACTTCAGACAGCACAAACACATAAAATATCTGATTTATAGAATTCACAAAGAAGGGTGTAAGCAACAGTTTTATGACTAAATCCAGGATCATGTTCAATCTTCTTTGTTACTTCTGTGGAGAAGTCGGTACTAACACACCTGAAAGTTTGCTCACCTGGTTATAAATACAGGTTCGAGCAACGATTCAGGCCCATCAGTATACCAGACTTTTCTTCTCGATTGTACTTTTTTCGTAATCTTCTTTTTCTTATTCTTCGCGCTTTCATTGTTGTAGAGTAGGTAGATTATATTTGTGTTGCGAATGGATTTAAACTCAAGTGTCCTGCGTCCGCCGTTTTGTAAGATCAGAGTCTAGAAAATTCTATCGTAGACATATACTTATCTTATACTTCGTTCGCGTGGAATAGTTACTTTGGGCTAATCTTGAAACATTCTTCATTGGTTCTCAGCTCCTGTTGGTCTTAGCGTGATGATATAGCCTATATATAGCCTTCCTTGATACATGCGCTATCTAAAACTAAAAGAATTTTTCAAAATCGGATCAGTAGTTCCTGAGATTAGTGTGTTCAACCAAACAAATAAATAAGCCCTCCAACTTTATAATATTAGTATAGATTGAAACAGTAAAAATAGTACAAATGTGTAATTTAAACCAATTATTTATCTAAGAAATAAAGTCTTGTAGTTCAAAATGACAACACTAAAACATGGAACATACGGCGATTCGTAATTGAATCGACATAAGACGTAACAATAAAAAGAATATTGTCTAACGTCCAATCAAAAGCGATAAGAGCATCTCATGTTAAAATCTACATCGTTATGGCGGGCTTTATGGCGGGAAAACACTGGGGGTTTTGACAGCTGTCAATTAGTAGCGAGTAACAGCCGGTGCAATGACGAATAACACTCGGATACATGTAGAAATTGTTACTGAACGATCGAATACATTTCGCAATTATTATATCTGTAACCGTATTGAGTTAAAAGTATAAGTGAGTTATGCGTATCAGGGTTTTAAATTATAATAATCATTTCTCTGTTTACAAAATATTACAATTGTACGTACAACACACGTTGCTGTGGCTTAGTTATTGAAAAAGGAATTCAAAATTGAAATATGGCGCTATTTATGGCGATATATATAACAGTCGCTTCTACACTATTGTGTCAACAAACTAATTTAAAACGCCATCTGTTCGAGGCTGATGGAGCTTATAATTAATAACAATAATCAACATTGACGATCATTTAATTTGATTTGAAATTGAAAATATTGAGGGCCTTAATCGGAATACAAATTATCCCATCTCTCAAGTTGAAACATATTTTACAGAAATCCCATCTTCTTGAGGATCGGTTGAGTAGTTTCGGAGTTCATCGTGGACAAACATCATGCCACTGGATTTTTATATATTTAGATGATTATGCGAAGATAAAAGAATTCTGTATATTTTTCTCATCTGTTTGTTAAAAGACTTTCTTTATTTGTTTAGTAGCTATTGCAAACGTTTAGTGCAAAAATAATAATTTGAAAATAGTTTTTATGCTATTAACAAGTCGAAAAAAGTATTTATAAGTCTTTATTTGTCATACTTCACGCTCCTTACGATATTTATAATTTTTTTTTCTCGAAGTGACTACGCTATTGGCCTTTTTAGAGGCCTCTACAGCTTCACCGGACTAAATATTTATAAAATAATAACCAACTTTACCATTAACAAAAAAAATCAAAAGTAAACACAGATAATAATATTATCTATATATAAATGAGTCAATAAATATTGGACCTCGTATTGTTCCTATATCGTATCGAATTTCGATCATTGAATGAACATTTGTAGCAATAAATACCCAAAAGAACCTACCCGAATTAATACAGCAGTGTTGTTGTGTCGAAGTTGAAAGAGGTAGCAGTCTATTAATAATTGGTTTTAGTAAGACTCCAGCCTTTCTGATGTTGGTATTCGCATAAAACCAGGTGGAATGCAAGAATAAATACATTAAATGAATAAAATAAGCTTCGAATAGCAAGTGCTAGTTATATATCATAGAAAATATAAACAGAGTATTCCAACTAAACTATGTTAAATGAAAATGTACCAATTTAACAAATAGTTATAAAACATAATATTACAGAATATATATAGCTTCGCGTTTACTGTCGCTACAATAAAGTTGTTTAATGTACATTCACTACCTAATGGAAGCATTATCTTAAATAAAAATCTACATTGTTATGGCGGGCGGAATGGTGCGAAAACACTCGCAATTTGACAGCTGTCAATTACTGGCGGGCACAGGTGCGTTGACGAACGACGTTCGGATACACGCCGACATCAATTTAGATTACAAGTAATGATATCTCAAACAAAATACTTCAGCTTATTGTGATCAAACAATAAATAAATAGTGTTTCTACAAGTTCCAACGTCATTTATTCTATTTTTGGCAAACAATCTTTTATTAGATTATTACTGCCACTGTCGAGTAGGTAAAATGGTATTACAAGTTTCTTGCGATCATCGGAATTCGAAATCGGAATACGTGAAGTAATAGTGTTTGCGTTGTTGCGTTTCGTTAGGTCAATGAGAGCGCCAGAGGCCCACCTCCTCTCCATTCTCTTCTCTCCCTCTCCCTACCCTTCCTCCCAAAGAGTGGCAACGCATTTGCGACTCCTCTAGTGTTGTTATTGTCTACGGATGGTGGTGATCACTTAACATCAGGTGACCCACTTCTTACTTTGCCTCCTATGACATAAAAAAAAACATATATATCTACATAAAATAAACATATTGTTGGTCCGGACTAACCCCAGAAATGGTTAGACAAGAGACATAACACATGATTGCATGTTTAAGCGGATAAACTTGTTAAAACAGAAATTAATTAAAAGCGTAAAAAGATATTATACCTCTTGAGAATAATACACTTTTTCGGTATGAAATGTACCCTGTATGCTTTTCTGTACCCCTGAGAAGGTGTACAAAATTTCACAATAATCGGTTAAGTAGTTAAGACGTGTAAATTTAATAAAAAACAAACTCACTCATTTAATTAAACACAATCAAATAATGTAAAACGTATAATTTACAAGACATTACAAAATAATTATCATATGGACGTCCGTACCACTAGTACAAAAGGAAAATCCGCAATACACTATTTACATTCATTTTAGGAAATCATTCCAACAACTATATCACACAAAAGGGAGAACAGGGTTTGTGAAATTAGCGCCGAATAACCAAGTTAAATACTTGATTATCTTCGTTACTTTTTTGTCGGTTTTGTTATTTAATTAAATGAAAAACAGAACAAAAACAAATAACGCACGGAGATATTTTAAATGAAATTTGGGTCGCGCGTCGCCTGTCGCCGTGTCGCGTATCCGAACGCCTAGCTCTAACATTAGGTATCTCAAATGACAGCATTATCATAAAAATCGGATACAGTAACGAGCCACGGGAATAGAGAAATTGTTATAGAACGTTGGAATACCTAACCTACAAATATTATATAATGTGTCTGTGGATCTTAGTCTGCTCTGTAGTGGCTTTTATATTCTATTCATAATCATGTGTTATTTGACTCTATACTGTGTAATTTTGATGTTGTTTTACGTAATATTGTTTGGTTATTGTGCCCAAGTGAAGTGGATGGAAAATAATAACACGGAGCATGAATTTTGAGATATCACAAAAACTTCCTGGAACGTTCTAACAAGAGGGAATCCAACTTGTCAGAACATTAGTTATTAATATTATTTATTCGACAATGACAGTAATAAACTAATAGAGTAAAATAAAATATAAAAGAGATTAAATACAAGTACGCGGGACGGGAACATGAAGTATAGCGAGTTAGCGGAAATATCTTTGTTCTGTAAATTGAAATATAATAATATACTATACATTTTTTATAAATAATATGTGTTCAAGCCCGCTTTTTTTTCGAACTGACTACGCTATTGACCAAGCAAGGTCTTAACAACTTCACCGGACTACTAAGGCGAGAGCTTAAGGCACTCAGCCGATTTTATTTTGAGAACTAGCTTAAGGGTGCGCGGCACACCTTGGCTTGGGCTGTTGCCTGATACATGCAATTCGCGACCTATCTAAGCTAACCTAAGCTGAGCCAACTATTCATACATATATGAGTTGTTGAAACATATATGTGTACCAAGCATACATACCCAAACAACTCTTATATATATTTCGTATCGGATAATATTCTAAACTATTTCAGTTTGATAAGGTAAAAAAGATAAAACCCTTCCACTTGCATGTGTAAGCGTGTATGCGTGCACGTGTGTGGAGGTGATATGTGTAATGTTGTCGCAGTGATGTAAGATTTTGTGCCATTGTATCGCGCGAGCAGCGTACTCAAGGGCTCCACGCCGAGCGAACGGACCTAGGCTTGAGCAGCTGCCGAGGGGGTCCTAATCTGATGTGCGGGAGCGAAATTTATCACTAGATCACGGCGACGTACGTTCAAGCCCGGTTGCATAATGTTGTTAACTATAATGATGCTCTTGCTAATATAATAATATTCAATTGGGTAAATTTTAATGGGTAATTCATAATTTAAGGACACAATTTCTAAAAGATATACATTATTTTAACCCTGACACTTAAATAGATTTTTAGATGCTCAGCAATCAATGAAAGGTTTGTCAATTGAACTAGCTAATAAATCACCTTCACGAATTACTATTGTCATATAATATCAATAGGGCAAACGTATTTACAGATCATAAAAAAATTGTACCTAACCTGGTTCTATCTTGCCTTTAACCAGTAATATGTCGACCCTCGGTTTAAACTCCTATGACGATAAGTATATTGCTCCCAAGCGAAGCCGAGGCTGGTCGCTAGTATTAAATGAATCATCTGTATCAATATACATAAATATATTTAAAAAAAAAACGAAATAACGCTTTCAAACACACGTGTGGAAAATTTTATTGACAACAAATCATACGGTAACCACAAAGACATTCGATTGACTCAAAAAGACGTTCTACCATTTGCAAGTCATTATTACAAATCTGCACAGTCATAAGTCTAAAATATATATAAACTAGCTGATACCCGCGAATACATTTGCGTTGTTCATTATCTTATCAATGTATTTTATATACAGATGAAAAGGAAATTTAAAAAATTAAAGGAATAACATAATTTCTGTACATAATTCTAAGCTATGTATATGTTAATCTTGTATATGTTATCCAGCAATAAAGACATTTTCTTCTTCTAAATAACGCTTTCAAACACACGTGTGGAAAATTTTATTGACAACAAATCATACGGTAACCACAAAGACATTCGATTGACTCAAAAAGACGTTCTACCATTTGCAAGTCATTATTACAAATCTGCACAGTCATAAGTTTAAAATATATATAAACTAGCTGATACCCGCGAATACACCTGCGTTGTTCATTATATTTTATATACAGCTGAAAAAAAAAATTACAAAAATGAATGGAATAACATAATTTCCGTACATAATTCCTTTGTAAACAATATGATTATATAGTCCCCTTTCCTGCGCAAGCGTACCACACCGCTTGCTCTATTTCACATATGATGAAAGCTCAGTGGTTTGCATGTTCGGGTACCGCGTCGATGGACGGAGGTTCGAATCCTAGCAACTTAGTCGGAGCATGGTGGTATATCTAAACCCGCATGGCCTAGCTACAGGTCTCTGAAAATCTATCGCCAAGCTTCTGTTAGTGTTCCAGCAGCTAAACTGGAGAACCAGTCTCCTATAGGTTTACCCGCATGGCCTAGCTACAGGTCTCTGAAAATCTATCGCCAAGCATCCATTAGTGTTCCAGCAGCTAAACTGGAGAACCAGTTTTCCAGAGAAAAGAGAGAATCAGAGAACCAATTTTATTGAAAATTGTAGGTGGTAGAGCCACGCTGAAGTAATTACTGGTTTCAGCATAAATGGGCCGGTTCGCCCACTACTACCACCCGACACACAGAAAAGCGACGTGAACTAACAGTGCTTGCATTGTTGCGTTTCGCTCGGTCAGTGAGAGCGCCGGAAACCCACCTTCCCCTTCCCCCCATATACAGGCTGGCAATGCACTTGCGACTCCCCTGGTGTTGCAAATATCTATGGACGATGGTGATCACTTAACATCAGGTGACCCACCTGTCCGTTTGCCTTCTATGATATAAAAAAAACGTAATTTCTATGAAACAGAAAAATAATATCCGTGAGTAAACGTTGGACAACAGTCGCCCCTCTACAGAATGTGCCACAAATATAACAATATATAATCTAAATTTTACATTTTTACTGTTCTTTAGCCTTAATTGAATCTCAATGTTACCTACTAGATGTGAAACTAACATGCACACTATATGATAGCTTAGAAATTTAAAGGGTAATTTCCATGAAACAGAAAAATTATATCCATAAGTAAACGTTGGACAACACTCGCCCCTCTACAGATTCTATTCAGGCTAAAGAACAGTAAAAATGACAAATTCAGGTTGTAGGTTCTGTTGACATTCGTCAACAGAATTTAATTTAGCCTTAATTGAATCTCAATGTTACCTACTAGATGTGAAACTAACATGCACACTATATGATAGCTTAGAAATTTAAAGGGAATTTAAATATTCAAACAAAATATATTAAAAAAAAAGTAAAAAATCGAAATACATTTTTTTCTATGGAGGCTAAAGAACAGTAAAAATGTCAATTTGAGGTTGTAGGTTCTGTTGACATTTGTTGTGTTGACAACAGAATTTAACATCTATTGCAACCAGTTTTGTGAAATAAATAAAAAAATAAAAATAAATTATACCTAATCTAAAACTGAATTAATCTTATCACTCTAGAATTCCAAGCTATAGATTTTTCCTAATTGAAATAGAATTTGCCCTAACCACCCGTCTAAATCCAAAAAAAAACAAACTAAAACGAAGTCATTAGAGATATTGTAACAATATAACTATAGTGAAATACATTGCCTCGCCCATATAACTTCGCGTGACCGCCTACGATGTGCCATAAGTAATTGAATTACCCAATAACCATTCCAATTTCATCTATTTAATGCTGTCCATACCTACATATTAGGTCTACTCAGTGTCTTTATTTACAATCATTAATTTCAATTAATGTGAACTGTGTACGTTGTTTACGAATGCAACTAAAGCTAAAATGGTTCCCTGTGAGGCTACCCCGGAACGCTCGCACTCTTTATCTTCTATACGGTACTCTCTTCAACCCTATCGCTCCTCTGTACTTAAAAAATCGTTTTCAGTTCCTGTGCGATAGGCATACTCGAAATTTAAGGTCATCAGATGATTTAACGTTAGAAGTCTCTGCTCATTCCACTAGTTTCTGCGCCAAGTCTTTCACAATCCAGGCTGTCCGACTATGGAATGCTCTACCGATTTCTATAAGATGGGCGCAGACGATGGGCATTTTTAGAAACTCTGTCAAAAAACACTATTTATCTATTTAAAATTCACTTATGTGTATATATTTACCAATCTATACATATATATATATATATTACAGTCACGTTCCACTATCTTAGGTGGTATTACCTAGTATTTATTCCTGTACATCCAGAATACCCCTGATTCGACTCCATTGAAAAATCCATCCAAAGGTTGCCTGGAAGAAATTGCTAATAGCAATAAGGCCGCCCATTGTACCGTTAAGAAAACGTGAAATGTTTTTTGAAATGTATATATATATATATATATGTAATTAGGGTACAATTAAAGTTTAAATAAATAAAATGCACGAAATAGCATATTTTGTTCTGTAGTTTTGTGTAGTTAATTATAGATACAAATTATATATATATTAGTTAATTATAGATACAAAGACAATTCGTTCAATCTTTATATTATAAACCAGCCGACCCGTGTCCACTTCGTTGGGCGGTAATAGGCATTATCAAGCTACAACTTTTCTCTAGAACTCAATCATATATATCTCATAATTAAGACAGCGTTCGTAATAAACGTTTTCGTTCGACCATTTTTCTCCGACTCCCCAGATATTACCCCCTACAACCTCACAAACTTTACCTCTTTATAATATTAGTATAGATTATAGATAATATAATTAGTTAATAGCTTCTGCCCGCGATTTCGCACGCGTGGAATAGTTATTTTGGGCTAACACGCAGCGGAAGCTCTCAAAAGGAAAAAATACCCCGATTTTAAAACATTTTTCATTGTTGCTCCTCTCCTATTGGTCTTAGGGTGATGATGTAGCCTATGACACTCACAAATAACGTGGCTTTATACTGGTAAAAGAATTTTCAAAATCGGTTTAGTAGTTCCTGAGATTACCGCCTACATCACAACGTCACAAACTTTACCTCTTTATAATATTAG
The DNA here is from genome assembly GCA_015888305.1 of Antheraea pernyi. NCBI lineage: Eukaryota > Metazoa > Arthropoda > Insecta > Lepidoptera > Saturniidae > Antheraea > Antheraea pernyi. Next base: position 5,734 of record MU161669.1, on the reverse strand, counting down.
TATATAGATTATAGCCCCTGCCCGCGACTTCGATCACGTAGTAATAGTTCTCTGGGCTAACGCTGACACACAGCAGAAGCTTTAAAAAAAAACATCTTGATTTTGAAACATTTTTTATCTGTGCTCCGCTCCTACTGGCCTTAGCGTGATGATATATAGCCTATAACCATTCTCGATGAATGATCTATATAACACTGAAAGAATTATTCAAATCGGACTAGTAGTTCCTGAGATTACCCCTTACAGCGCCACGTGACAACGTCACAAACTCGCAACGTCACAAAATTTCCCTCTTTATAATATTATTATTATATTATTAGTATTAGTATAGAAGTATAGGATTAGCTGTGCCCGCGACTCCGACCACGCGGAACCTAATGTAGAACCAGCGAATAATAAAATCGTCTGGATGTATTAAGTACATTATCTATTATAGTTTTCTCGTATTTAATGCATATTTTTTTGTTTTGAATTTTAGAACATAGTTTTTTACAGGAATGTAGACATAGATTACCTAAAAAGTAAAAAAAAACAGTTAAAATATTGAGTATTTCTTTGAAAAAAGTATGTAGACTTTTGGCAACAATTTGTTTTTGAATGAAATAAATATAATAATTAACGTGTCTTTGGAAACGGATACGCTAGGTTTTGAATAAAACGAAGTAGGGCTGGAATGTACAGAATTGGCAACAATATGCATTTAAGGGTTAAGTCGCGTCGTCGTTGAAATTACAATATTTTTTGATAGAGTCGACCGATTTTAATGTAACAAAAAGTAAATGGTACTCGGGGATATGCTTTATAATTTTCTTTGAGATTTTATCGTGAACGTAGTAGTACTTTTACAATTATGCGTTTTCAAACAAACAGACAGACATCGACAAAAATGTATTCTAAGATACCTGCTACAATTTTTTTTACAAAAATCTAGAAAGTACAGACATGTTAGATGAACATTCTTATTATATGTATAGATAAGAAGATGCGAATGTGAGTTTGTTTGTTTATTATGTTATCACGGCTTAACTACTGAACCGAACATCAAGAAATTTTACACAACCGTTGGCAGGGATACTGCAAAGGACTCACTATAATTTTCATCCAGAAAAAAGTATCGTTCCCGAGGGGTGGGTCTAATATACATTAACGTGAGCGAATCCGCGAGCAAACGCTAGTACATACATAAGCAATTACAGCAAGATAATATAATATTATATCATTAACTAAGGATGTCTTGTATATTTTTATAAATTTATTCCGTGGAACTCGAAAGCGGCTCTAACGATTTGGATCAAATTACGTTTTTCGCAGAAAGCTTGGTATTTTAAATTTATCTATATAGGATTCGACACAGAAAACAACGCGATTTTGTAAAAAAAAAAAACAAATTATATAATTATCAGAGCATATGTCATATAGCGCCATCTCGTTAATATTAGTGGTACTTGCATTGTTTGACACAGGTACCTTAAATGTTACTAGATGGCGCTATATGACATTATACATGAATACCAGCTTACACACAATAGCAAGAAATAATTTTTTGTGTTAACCAAACCGCACGAAACTGCAATATCATAAATACTTTCACACTTAGGTTTTCTTCATAATAATCTCAGGACTAGGAAGCGCTATAATTTACATAGACATTTCAACACAGACATTGCTTACATAAGGGGCCATTCAAGTACTACGTAAGCAGAATTTTTGTAATGTCTGGCCGCCCCTCCCACTGGTCAGCAACAGTAATCAATGTTCTTAACCCTGCCTCTATAATTACGTAATCATTTATATAAGTTTATTCAAATCTATTCTAATTCAGTAAATAAACATTGCTGACCTAATCACCATCCAGACCCCCCAACCGCTATGTCATCAATGATAAGCAAATCAAAGACCCCCCTTCCCCCATCAGTACTTACGTAATACTTGAATGATCCCTAATATCTATTTTACCATGCACGACTTCTGGGTCTAGCGTATTCACCATCTTAGATTACGTTAACATTTAACCAAATAATATTAACATAAACATACAAACTACAAAATATATATTTAACAAAAAAAAAAACAAATTAAACGGTTGTCAATGTTGATTATTGTCGTTAATTGTAAGTATTATCGGTTTCGAACAGATGGCGCTTTAAATTAGTTTGTTGACAGAATACTTTTACCACGTTTTAATTTTGAATTACTTTTTCAACTCCAATTTCTTTTATGGTGCACGTGTTTCTTTTCCAATTTCACATTTAATAACTGAGCAACAGCAACGCGTGGCCGGATCAGCTAATCACATATATACTTTCAAACTTCATAAACATAAATAATTAATAGCACAATAAAGTAAATTAATGCAAACGGAAAAGTAATTAGCAAGAGAGACGTCGCTATTACTCAGTCTGCTAATAAAAATGGCCTAGATCCTCTTTTATAATCGGCACGACCTACAAAACTTTTGTGTTCTATTGTTATTATACAAGCGTTTGTTAGAACAGACGATGTACGAGTTTGAGCGATTGAAATGATAACTATATATCACGATTATTTATTATCCTGAAGCCAAACATATAACAGTATTCTTTTTTTTTGCCTACTTCTCTCTTAACTTCTTCCACTTTACCACTTTACCCGCTCTTTATAATAGTCTCGTGTTAGGTCATTCTCATTCATATCTGCTTTCACAACGTCCAGCCAGCGTTTTTTGGGCTTGCCGCAATATCTTGGTCCTTATACGGTGATATTGAGACATCTATTTCTAACGTAGTCTGGAGGTCTGCGTAATATTTTATATATATAGGGAGCAAACGAATAAGCGGGTACCACCTGATGGTAAGTGATCACCGCCGTCCATAGACACTACCAACACCAGGGAAGTCGCAATGCTTTGCCGGCATTTTAAAGGAGGTGGGCCTACGGCGCTCTCAATGACCGTACGAAACGCAACAATGCAAGCACTATTATTTCACGGCGGTTTTCTGTGACATTGTGGTACTACTCGCTACTAGCGTTGTTCTACCACCTACGAAAAATGTAGTTTATGTCTAGAAATTATTTTTATATTTTAAATAATTATTAGAAATATCTGTCTGTCTGTTTGTTTGTATGACCACGCGTCACGCTAAAATACTGAATTCATGATAAAAATCATAAATTCAAAATCATAAAGCATATCTCCGAGTAACATTTAGTCTTTGTTTCATAAAAATCGGTTCACTCTATCAAAAGTTATTATACTTTTAATGACTACGCGACTTAAGTACGAGATAAAAGTAGATAAGTGAATGTACTTAATACATTCAGCTATTAATCGCTGTTTTTTTACATTAGGTTTCACCGGACGAAGTCGCAGGCACAGCTAGTAAAATAATATAATTAAAATATGTTGCAGATTAACGTGTAATGACCACAAGCGACGTGTTTCGCTCCTTAACGGAGCATTCACAGACCGATGATCTTCAGCATCATTATGATAGATTTCCGCAAAGTAATTCGTTCTTCTCTCAAAGAAGTGCTTTAAAATTTATAAGACAACTCACTAATCTGGTAACAAGGAATCGCGTCGAAACTAACACTAACCATTTCACCAAATGGTCCGAATCTTTATCTTTTTACCTAGATTAGAACTTCCATAAACTATATACTCAAGTTAATTTTCGTACTCAACCTATCCTCTTAATGGATCTACAAGCATTAACGTCGTGCCATTTCGCAAATATCGCAAAACGAGGTCTAACCCTGCCTCTATAATTACGTAATCATTTATATAAGTTTATTCAAATCTATTCTAATTCAGTAAATAAACATTGCTGACGTAATCACCATTCAGACCCCCCAACCCCTATGTCATCAAAGCTAAGCAAATCAAAGACCCCCTCCCCCCATCAGTACTTACGTAATACTTGAATGATCCCTAATATCTATTTTACCATGCACGGCTTCTGGGTCTAGCGTATTCACCATCTAAGATCACGTTAACATTTAACCAAATAATATTAACATAAACATACAAACTACAAAATATATATTTAACAAAAAAAAAAACAAATTAAACGGTTGTCAATGTTGATTATTGTCGTTAATTGTAAGTATCATCGGTTTCGAACAGATGGCGCTTTAAATTAGTTTGTTGACAGAATACTTTTACCACGTTTTAATTTTGAATTACTTTTTCAACTCCAATTTCTTTTATGGTGCACGTGTTTCTTTTCCAATTTCACATTTAATAACTGAGCAACAGCAACGCGTGGCCGGATCAGCTAATCACATATATACTTTCAAACTTCATAAACATAAATAATTAATAGCACAATAAAGTAAATTAATGCAAACGGAAAAGTAATTAGCAAGAGAGACGTCGCTATTACTCAGTCTGCTAATAAAAATGGCCTAGATCCTCTTTTATAATCGGCACGACCTACAAAACTTTTGTGTTCTATTGTTATTATACAAGCGTTTGTTAGAACAGACGATGTACGAGTTTGAGCGATTGAAATGATAACTATATCGTGATTATTTATTATCCCAAAGCCAAACATATAACAGTATTCTTTTTTTTGCCTACTTCTCTCTTAACTTCTTCCACTTTACCCGCTCTTTATAATAGTCTCGTGTTAGGTCATTCTCATTCATATCTGCTTTCACAACGTCCAGCCAGCGTTTTTTGGGCTTGCCGCAATATCTTGGTCCTTATACGGTGATATTGAGACTTCTATTTCTAACGCAGTCTGGAGGTCTGCGTAATATTTTATATATATAGGGAGCAAACGAATAAGCGGGTACCACCTGATGGTAAATGATCACCGCCGTCCATAGACACTACCAACACCAGGGAAGTCGCAAGTGCGTTGCCGGCATTTTAAAGGAGGTGGGCCTCCGGCGCTCTCGATGACCGCACGAAACGCAACAATTCAAGCACTATTACTTCACTGCGGTTTTCTGTGACTACTTGCTACTAGCGTGGCTCTACCACCTACGAAAAATGTAGCATGTGTCTAGAAATAATTTTATTTATTTTAAATAATTATTAGAAATGTCTGTATGTCTGTTTGTATGAACACGCGTCACGTTAAAATAAAAAATAATAAAAAATTTAGTCTTTGTTTCATTAAAATCGGTTCAGCCTATCAAAAGTTATTATACTTTTAATGACTACGCGACTTAAGTACGAGAGAAAAGTAGATAGATATACTTAATACATTCAGCTTTTAATCGCTGTTTTTTTACATTAGGTTTCACCGGACGAAGTCGCGGGCACAGCTAGTAAAATAATATAATTAAAGTATGTTGCAGACTAACGTGTAATGACCACAATCGATTACATGTGTTCCGCTCCTTAACGGAGCATCTACAGCCCGATGATCTTCAGCACCATTATGATAGATTTCCTCAAAGTAATTCGTTCTTCTCTCAAAGAAGTGCTTTAATACCGACTAAATTTATAAGACAACTAGCGGGCACGGCAGACGTTGTCCCGCCCTGATTATAAAAAAATCCTGGACAAAATATATACCAAAACGTTCCTCGTGAATTACTTTATCCATTGGTGAAAACCTCATAAAGATTCGTCGAGTTTTTGAATTTATCGCGAACAGACAGACAGACAGACGCGGTAGACGACTTTGTTTTATACTATGTAACGACTCACTAATCTGGTAACAAATATTCGCGTCGAAACTAACATGAGGTGTGGTGAAATGGTCCGATTACTTTTTACCTAGATTAGAACTTCCATAAA
>MU161668.1:22667-37931 GCA_015888305.1 Antheraea pernyi | reverse complement strand
GGAAGGGATTAATTTGAATAACTCTTCCGGACTTCCGCTAAGTAATGCTTTGGATGAATCAAATATCTATGACTTCATTGTTTTTGTTTTCAGCGTTTCAATTAATCAATGTTGACATCTACACTTGCTAATTTCTAAAAATTTCATAATTGAGTATAGTTCCTCAGATTGGTGGTGTAGACCTTCTGTTTATTATTTAATCTACCTTTCTTAGTGAAAATTCTTCTCGTTATGGTGATTTAACGAACCGATTGTTAGATGTGATTTTCTTAATACCTGGTTAGAGCTTAATCTGAATAAAGGAATTGTGAGTAAAAGAATATTATAAGTTTTGCAGTTTTCTGCTTAATGAGACGAACATAAATATAGTACGTATTATGATTAACACGGCTATATCTTATCACTGAACGGAGTTGATAACATTTTATTTTATCAATTCGTGCATCATTGTTCCATTTTAATGTGAAATCGTTCTTGCAGTGCAATCACAAGTGAAAGAAGTCAAATTGGTAACATAATGCAAACAGGTTTTTCGCGCGTAGTTAAAGTGTTGATTTATAAAAAATGGCGTTAAGTATTTACGTAATTCTTATATGTGTTTCAAGTGTTCTTTGTGATTTGTGCCCGAAGCAATGTGACTGTGATATGAATGATGGTTTAAACAGAGCGACATGTGTAGGTCAAAACATTATCGGTGTCGATGTGGGAGTGCCCACCGCTGTACAAGTTTACAGTCTGAGACATAATGTTATTAGTGAGCTGGATAACTTCTGCTTTAAGGTTTGTTCTCGATGTCATTTTTATACACCATTACATACAGTCACCAAGAACAAACAAAGATGTATTCGTGGATGTAAGGGAAATAAAAAAGAAACAAATTTATTTCACAATGTAATGGACTTTTTTTTTTATTGTAGCACGGCAAAGTGACTGCACTGTGCCTGATGGTAAGCACAGTACAATCCAAAAACAACGGCTACCACCGAGAGATACGCCCTCCTCCGGCGGTCGTCGCTGTCATGCCGGCCTGCGTAAATGTTTCTTCACGTTAGGCTTGAAGGACCCCATGTTATAAGAAGGAGGGAACACACTAGCCGGAAGATTGTTCCACAGCTTCATGGTACGGCAAAAATAAGATGTCGCGAACTTTTTACCGTAAAACTGTGGCTCCGAAGACCAGCGCGCGTCGTTCGGTTGTGAAATGGAGAGGAAGGGATTAATTTGAATAACTCTTCCGGACTTCCGCAAAGTAATGCTTTGGATGAATCAAATATCTATGACTTCATTTTGTTTACAGCGTTTCAATTAATCAATGTTGACGTCTAGACTTTCTAACTTCTAACAATTTCAGAATTGATTATAGTTCCTCAGATTGATGGTGTAGCCCTTCTGTTTATTATTTAATCTACCTTTCTTAGTGAAAATTCTTCTCGTTATGGTGATTTAACGAACCGATTGTTAGATGTGATTTTCTTAATACCTGGTTAGAGCTTAATCTGAATAAAGGAATTGCGAGTAAAAGAATATTATAAGTATGCAACAATGTTAAAGAAGTTTTTCCCTATTTAGCGCCCAATGTATGGTTTTGAGATTTAAAAGTCTAGAAAAAAACAGAACTAATTGTTGTATCATGTGTCAATAAAATACTTCACTCTTTATACGTTTAGACGTACGGAAAATATTAGTGATATATTTGTATGGTTTTTAGTGCCTATTTCGTAGTGTAATTTTATTTAAAAAAATTATAATTTTTTTTCAGCAATCTGGATACACATCCTTGCAAATGTTAGATATATCGTATAACTTAATATTCTGGATAGGTTTGCACGCGTTCTCTGGACTGAACGATCTTAAGCATATTAATCTATGTAACAACAGGATACGATACATACAGTCAGACCTGTTCTGGGATACTCCGCAACTGGAAACTGTGGACTTGTCTTCAAATGTTTTCGAGAAGCTTAAAAATGAGCCATTTATTATGCATACGAAATTACAGGTGGGTGTGTTTAAGTAACACGTAAGTGTTCTTTAGGAAGGTTACTATTCGTTACCAAGGTCTGTTTAGCAATGTGTTTGTACAGTTTTATTTAATTATCACAGGTATTAACATAGTGGAATTTCGGTACATCGAACTTCAAAGAAGACGTGAAAGGTTTCGAGTTAAAGTTTTCGGTTCAAATCTTTGTAGGTAAACGTAATGTTTCGATTCTATTTTACCCAATTATCAGAGTTGCAGTAAATAAAAAAATTATGCTCAAAAAAAAAATATTTCTCACATAAAATGTACATACTGATATCGACAATATTCTTAAAGTCGGTAACTGACCAATTTTTCTCGAGCTAAATAAGTTTTAATAATTTAAAATCGAGTATCAGTGGTAGTAGAAACAAACATGATTTCAGTCAAATATATACTTTTTTGAAGTTTTATACAAAATGAAATTGTAGTGAAATAAATACCTTGTCGGGAAATACTGATTGTTTCGACTAGTCAAGGGCTCAGATTTTGAGTAATGAGACTTGGAGTGGAAGGAATAGGGGTTTCTTTCGAGTTATAGTAGTTTCGAAATAACAAATGATTTTCATATAGATAAAATTAAGAATGTTTTGCAAAGAAGTATTAACATGAATCTCTACGATTACAATTTTATTGCAGGTGCTTAATTTAAATAACTGTCGCATCAAATCTCTACCCGACCGACTCTTTAGCCGGCTGCCTAACTTGAAGAAGTTAGATCTAAGCGAAAATTACTTAGTCACGTTGAGCACAGAAGTCTTACATCCTCTGCGTAAATTAGAAAGGATAGAACTATACAATGAATACTGGCAGTGTGACCCAGCCTTTATGGCTGTGGAAACTTGGATCGTGTCACGGGGTATAACCTATACGAAAAAGTGTATGCAATTGTCGGCGAAAATGTCAGAAAAAATTATATCACCTATTATAGAAGAGAGAAAAGAAGTTGACGTAAATAGTGTATGGAACGTCACAGTTTTACCAAACAATACAAATGTATTAGGAGAACCGACGAAACCTCTCACACCGCTGCAGAAATTCGATAAAGATTTCTCAGCTCTCCAGTCATTTGTCATAGGTCTAGAAATAGGCCTAGCCATTGGCATAGTTGGTACTTATATTTGGTTGCGGAAATTTTGCAAATGCACAAGAACCGCATGGCAATAAACGAAATATAATAAAATAAATGTAAACTATGGCATTTCCATTGCATAACCGAAAATTAGTTTTCCATGTAATTGAACTATTACAGGCGCCCGATTTAACATTTCTAAATTAATATAAATCCTTATTTATCGATAAATCATAAAATCCATGACTATAAATTAATTATAAATAAATACCACATTTATTGTTGACAAATAAAGATAACAATTATTATAATAAGATGGAATGTACTGATTGTACCATATTTTGTAAATACATACATTATATTTTTTTTTTGTATAGAGGAACATTAAACTGAAAGCTTAGTGTGAAATACATTAAAAGAGGAAAAAACCTTTTTTTTTTATTAGTAAAAGAATTCATTACTTATAATAAAATTTTCTTATTTAATAAATTTCCATAAAACTCTTGAATGACCACTTATATTTTAAACTTAAAATAGTAATACGTAATCAGGCACATCATGGCATAAACATCACCGTAAAATCCTTTACTAACCGACCCATCTTCCTCAGGCTAAAATTTCTAAACAATTACTACCATTATATCCGAAAATATTTGTATAACTCATAAAAATAGTGATATAATTTATTTCATATTAAAGTTGATACATTTAGAGATACAAATTAATAGAAATAATTTATCTACCATAGATAAAAACAGCGTATCTATAGCGCTATAGGTAATAATAGATTTTTACTTGGTATAGGTAATAATATCTTTTTATCCACTATAGGTAATAATAGATTTTTACTCGATATAGGTAATAATATCTTTTTATACGCTATAGGTAATAATAGATTTTTACTTGGTATAGGTAATAATATCTTTTTATCCACTATAGGTAATAATAGATTTTTACTCGATATAGGTAATAATATCTTTTTATCCGCTATAGGTAATAATAGATTTTTATCCGGTATAGGTAATAATATATTTTTATCCGCTATAGGTAATAATAGATTTTTATCCGGTATAGGTAATAATAGATTTTTATTCGGTATAGGTAATAATATCTTTTTATCCGCTATAGGTAATAATAGATTTTTATCCGGTTTAGGTAATAATATCTTTTTATCCGCTATAGGTAATAATAGATTTTTATCCGGTATAGGTAATAATAGATTTTTACTCGATATAGGTAATAATATCTTTTTATCCGCTATAGGTAATAATAGATTTTTATCCGGTATAGGTAATAATATATTTTTATCCGCTATAGGTAATAATAGATTTTTATCCGCTATAGGTAATAATAGATTTTTATTCGGTATAGGTAATAATATCTTTTTATCCGCTATAGGTAATAATAGATTTTTATCCGGTATAGGTAATAATATATTTTTATCCGCTATAGGTAATAATAGATTTTTATCCGCTATAGGTAATAATAGATTTTTATTCGGTATAGGTAATAATATCTTTTTATCCGCTATAGGTAATAATAGATTTTTATCCGGTATAGGTAATAATATATTTTTATCCGCTATAGGTAATAATAGATTTTTATCCGGTATAGGTAATAATAGATTTTTATTCGGTATAGGTAATAATATCTTTTTATCCGCTATAGGTAATAATAGATTTTTATCCGGTATAGGTAATAATATATTTTTATCCGCTATAGGTAATAATAGATTTTTATCCGGTATAGGTAATAATAGATTTTTATTCGGTATAGGTAATAATATCTTTTTATCCGCTATAGGTAATAATAGATTTTTATCCGGTATAGGTAATAATAGATTTTTATCCGGTATAGGTAATAATAGCTTTATATCCGCTATAGGTAGTAATAGCTTTTTATCCGGTATAGGTAATAATAGCTTTATATCCGCTATAGATAATAATAGCTTAGGTGGTAATATTAGTTTATTTTCTGCTATATGTATGAATGTTATCCACTTGTAGGTAACGTTATATTAAAATGTAAATAATTACATGTACTGTAAATAAGATAAAATGGGATGCTTTCAACGGCAATACAAAAAGTACTGTAAATTTAGTGAAAGGCTATGAGGATATCAGAAACATTTAAACATTTTTAAAACAGAACTCAATAATATTCACACATTAACATCATCACTGTCTAAAGCCATCTGAGTAATATTTACGTAATCCGGATGCCGTGAGAAAACGTCGACCAGTTGATTGAACGTCGGTCTGAGATCGGGATTGTATGCCCAGCAGTCCAGCATCACTTGGTATATCTCATCTGGACAGTCGTCCGGCCTTTCTAGACGTTTGCCGCTTTCGACTATTTGTATTGCCTGTGAAATGTTATTTCATATATAACAATTGTCATAATTAATTTAAAAATAATTAAAAATGTCTGAATGTTTGTCTCTCAATTATGTTTGATACTTTCCGTAATAATGATTGACATTATTGTAAGCAATAAAAAAAATAGTGCGTGGAGTCCCTCTGCGTGGAATAAGTGAAACTTCGTAATGTGGAAATGAAAATAGGAAGGGGTAGAAATTCATTTTTAGTCTACTCCTCCCCCATACACAGGCTGGCAACGCACTTGCGACTCCCCTGGTGTTGCTAGTGTCTATGGACGGTGGTGATCACTTAAGATCAGGTGACCCACCTGTTCGTTTGCCGCCTTTTGACATAAAAAACAAAAAAAATTAATAAAAAAGAATATGTAAATATGTCTGAATGTTTGTCTCTCAATTATGTTTGATACTTTCCGTAATAATGATTGACATAGTTGTAAGCAATAAAAAAAAATAGTGCGCGGAGTCCCTCCGCGCGGAAGAAGTGAAACTTCGTAACGTGGAAATGAAAATAGGAAGGGGTAGAAATTGATTTTTAGTGATTTCATATTGTTTCTTTAAGACAAACTTTATTAACATTGTTTACAATTCACAATTGATCACATCTTTTAATTGTCATTTTCGAGTGGAGAAATATCCAAATCTATAACATTTTCAATGGGATTATGATAACTAAAGTAAACGTTTAACGCAACAGTGATTTCATTCCCCCTCCATTCTCCGTTTAACGCAACCTTGTTGGAAGTCGCATTAGAAGTTTCACTTCAAAAAAGTTGTGTAGTTCACTGGCTGTTAAAGTGAAACTTAGTATTCAGATTAATTTTTAAAAGAATGAAATGAATACATTATTGGGCTGTTGTACATTAGTTTTCGGTATTGTTTAGTTATGTCTTAATGTATATTAACAATGTTGATAATACATAACGCAGACTAATCTTTAAAAGTGCGCGATATTCACTACGATCCAACGGAAAATAATGTGCTATAGATTTCAACATTCTCTCCCTCTCTTTGTAAATGTTTCGAGTACATTAAGAATATACTATCTCATTTTCGAGGACTAAAACCTATATATATACATTTATAGCTATCTCTTTTTGGTTCCACATTTTCCTTTCATGAAATCCTAGACACACTGTCCCAAAAGAAGATTTACTTCAATAAGTTTTATTTATTATCTATAAAAAATGTTTCTAAAAATTCATCAATTCAATCTAGAAATAATTAAAGAATGTTTTTTTTACAAACCTCTATCCCTCTCATTTCTCCGTAGGGTTGTTTCCCGAGTGAGAACATTTCCCAGAGTGTGACTCCGTAACTCCAGACGTCACTCGCGTGGCTAAATGTTCCGTAGTTATATGACTCGGGTGCGTACCATTTGATTGGCCACTTGCCACCTCTACTCGCTTTATAATATGAACTGTCCGTTGAGAGGGCACGAGAAAGCCCAAAATCACTTATTTTTGCTTGTTGCCTGAAAAATAATTTAGAATTTATACATCAAGAAACAAGTACAATAGAATGTAGACAAATGTAATATTTGCTAATTGAAGAGTGTGTTGGCAATGATTTAAACAAAAATAAAAAACAGATGTAATATGGGTACCCAGGTGGTAATCTATGACAACATTAAAATTTCAGAATAAATTATAATAGTTATTGAAATCTTGTCGCACCTATGAATCGAAACTTAGTATATAATTTTATTTTTTATTCCGTAAAGCTCAGGAAAGCAACTTTAGCAACTGGCAACCCCCATTTACTTTGTATTCAGATTGTTAAGGAGTATCTTTTTAACAATAATTATTTCATTTATAATTTGTGGATAATTTATAATTTAAATAACATAGTGATGACTATGATCTACGTTCCTGATGCTTTCATCTAACGCTACAGCAATGATCTCAGCTAGAAATCAATTGAAGGTTGAGAACAGACATTTATGAATTTGAATGTACCTGCTGGCAAGGAGAATATTTCTAGCAGCGAGGTCTCTATGCACGAAACGGCGTTTCTCCAAATATCGCATGCCTGCGGCCACTTGACATGCCCACAGTCTCAGTTCATATGCCGGCGAGATTATTTCTCGATTGTTAATAAGGTATTCGAGTAATGATCCGAGAGGTACTAGCTCCTGTACCATAGCTAATGGAGGACCCTAAAAATTGAATAATTATTATGATATTATTATTGTAGTCTTGAAATACATAGTTGTACAAAATAATAAAAAAGTGTGTGTGTACTTATGTACACGCGTTAGAGGTTATACTTCTTTGGTGTAACAAGATAAAAAAAAAATTCAAAAATTTTATCTTTGCCTTATTCTACGCTTGTAGAAAAAACGACACTAACAATAGAAAAAGGTATTTAATACATTGGAAGTTTTAATACAAAGAAACAAAATGTTGACTATAGATACCTTCAGAGTTCCTGACGGTGTGCGCGCGCATCGTAAAAAATTTTCTCTCAACATTTTTCCCTAACGCGCCAAAAGAAGTATAACTTCAAAAATATTGACATAAGTAGCCTTATTTGCATCTTAATCTTTTAAATACATATTAGATGTCAGTTTTTTCGGAAATGAATATTTACTCGGAAATGGCTGAATTGATTTTGGTGAAACTTTTACTACCTGATTTAGGCCTTTTCAGACTTATATCTACGCTACGTATTATTACACCTTGTCTGACATATCGCTATAGATGTTTCACTTAAAAAATTTGATTGAAATCTATCAAGTAATTGTTAGTGATGCGTACATAATAACAGATCTAAATCATTTTATACATATAGCAGACATATAAGAATAGGAACTATGTTAGTATGTGAACCCTTACTAAAGAGACGCCGATCAGTCGCACGATGCAGGGATGGCGGAGCGACATCATCACCTTGGCCTCGGACAGAAACTCCTTCTTGTTGGTGTCCGTGTGCTGCATGTGGAGAGTCTTCACTGCGACGGGCTGCGGGGGTTGCTCCCCGGCAGCAGGACTGTACGTCGCGCGCAGTACTGACCCGAACTCGCCTTCGCCGAGCACCGCGCCTAACGTTAACTCCGTCATTGGAATACATTCTGCAATGAATATAATTCAAATAATTACTAATTTGAAATGAAAAGCACTGAGTAGGCGTTTATGAATGTCAAAACTACCGTAGGCAATTATAACTCAAAAGCTCTAGATACATTATAAGCGCTTCGACGTCGCCTTGTTAAAATTCGGCTAGCTACCTTATTTTTAACGGTTGCCCAATCAATCCGCTTGTATCTAAGCAACATATAACTATTTCTTTTTCACCACCAATATTAAGAATATGCCATCTTACTTCCACATTTTATCTGAGACAGTGAAGCGTTACAACCTTACGTATGTGTGCTTTATCGTGATATTTTCTTTGTCGAAATATCATGTAGGTAACGAATCTAAAGCATTAAATTTCCTAAAAAAATCTCTCGGAACAGTTTTCTGTTCAATCGATAAATGATGAGGTATGATTTTTTTTCTATTGGACTGAGAAAAAAAATACAAAACTGCGATGCGGAGGATCTTCCTATTAAAATTAAGAGCTCATGCTTGGTGAGGTTTTTTTAAGGTTAAGCAACCCATTCTTCCGTGTCACTTGTAAAAAAAAAACGATTTTTGTGACCCACCCTGTTTTAAACATTAAAGAAAAACACGTGGGGAGATGCGGGTAACAGCTAGTAATAAAATAAAATAATAACATCAAAACAATCACTAATAAACAACAAAGAGAACCCTAGTTAAAATTTGTTCTGAGACTTTCAAAAGTATAAACACAAACGTAACACGCTTAGGTACGACGACCGGTGCCGAAAGCTGCAAGGGCCAACCGGAAGTTAATAACCTTCGATAATAAAACGGACAATAAACTCTTTTGTTTTGTTGGTGCCATTCCCACGTTCACTATCAAGTGATTGTGGGAAGTCATTGACACTGTGCTTTCACATAGACGCTTAGAGGAATGCGTATAATTTTTGTATTTTTCTAGATAATTAGGTAAAATATTAAGCAACTATTTTTTAAATTGTTATAGAACGAGAATCAAGTGCAGACTATCTCCATAAACACTGCTATTGTCTAAACTTTCAGTCTGTATATATATATATTGTGATAATAAATTAGGTATAATAACATCTGCAATAGCAGCATTCTTAAGTTTTTCTGGAGTGAAATGTTCTTTAGCCCTGTTATGATTTGGAACTCGATGAAATAAAAAACCAACATTAAAGAGAGATAAACAAATACACCTGTAAGACTTGCGACGTGCGAGAGAATGAGACAGAATACATTGTACAGTGTGACTTATATTTACGGTATTGACAGAAATATCTATATAGTATCGCGCGCAGTACTGACCCGAACTCGCCCTCACCCAGCACCGCGCCTAACGTTAACTCCGTCATTGGTATACATTCTGCAATGAATATAATTTAAATAATTACTAATTTGAAATCAAAATCTAAAATACCTGATTCGCTTTAAGCACTGAGTAGGCGTTTATGAATGTCAAAACTACCGTAGGCAATGATACTATTTTTTAATTTGTTATAAGAACGAGAATCAAGTGCAGACTATCTCCAAAAACACTGCTATTGTCTAAACTTTCAGTCTGTATATATATATGGTGATTATAAATAAGGTATAATAACATCTGCAATAGCAGTGTTCTTAAGTTTTTCTGGAGTAAAAACTTCTTTATCCCTGTTATAATTTGAAATAAAAAACCAAGAGAGACAAACAAATACACCTGTAAGTCTTGCGACGTGCGAGAGAATGAGATAGAATACATTGTTCAGTGTGACTTATATTTACGGTATTGACAGAAATATCTATATAGTATTATTTTTATATACAGGTATATGTATAGATTACTAACCTTGGAGTGTTGATAATTGACCTTCCGAATTTATAGATATCTCATTGTAATTTTCTGCTAAAACGACTGCATTATTATTTGCTGGTACTTTATATGTTTCATTGTCATCATCATCATTATTGTTTATGCTGTCATTGCTGAAGTCTGAAGAGAATGATATATTCCTCGTGAGAAGTTCGAACATATTGTTGGTGTTATGCGCTGCTGGTGGAGAACTATGTGTCGATTGTTTGTCATTTAAGATATCATTTTTAACTAGAGATAATGTTTGGTTCATGGCGGCACGGCTTGGCGATAGCTTCTTGATTCGGGGCATTGTGGAAAACTGTAAAATAAATTTGTACAATTTTTTTTATTACATCTGGATTTATTGTAGATTTATATTTAATAACTAGCGGGCACGGAGGACATTGTCCTACCCTTATAATAAAAAAAAATAGACAAACTATATACCTAATTCTTCCTCATGAATCACTCTATCTACTGGTGAAATCCGCGTGAAAATCCGTTCAGTAGTTTTCGAATTTTTCGCGAACAGACAGACGCGGTAGGGGACTTTGTTTTATACTATGTAGTGATTGTAATTTTATTATTAATACTTAGCCAATATCTTTTTATAGATTGTAAATGATCTCTGTTAAAGCTTATTATAAACAATATATTATCATCAAAACCCGTTTTGGGATTAGCTAGGAGAAGTAACAAAGACTATACAGTAAACTTCTCTTATTCATGGGCTAGATTTCAAAATTTATGTTGTGAATATGTAATGGTATTTTGTATAGAAATATAATGGATCTGTTCTAAAATGTCAGCAAATAAAATAGAAATATATCAAAATAAAAGTAATTTATTTTAGGATAATAGATATTAGATGTATTATAATTATTTACCCGTGAGTGGTTAGTCAAGGGAAGTTTACCGTGTGTATAGATTACTCTACGCAATTTTCCTGTTTGCTATTCTTTGGCACAAAATCGTAAAAAAAAATGATACTATTTAAAAAAAATACTGTGTTTAACGATTGCATTATGTTATAATTAAACCAGTTATCAAATAATTATTTACTTGTGAGCGGTTAGTAAAGGGAAGTTTACCGTGTGTATAGATTACTCTACGCAATTTTCCTGTTTGCTATTCTTTAGCACAAAATCGTAAAAAAAAAGATACTATTTAAAAAAATTACTGTGTTTAACGATTGCGTCATGTTATAATTAAACCAGTTATCAAATAATTATTTACCCGTGAGCGGTTGGTAAAGGGAAGTTTACCGTGTGTATAGATTACTCTACGCAATTTTCCTGTTTGCTATTCTTTGGCACAAAATCGTAAAAAAATTGAGACTATTTAAAAAAAAAACTGTTAAACGATTGCGTTATGTTATAATTAAACCAGTTATCAAATAATCTAATATTTCTTTTACTTCATGTAATGAATATTTAAGTAATCACAGTTATAATAATAACAGATATTCTCAAATAATTGTGACAAACACTTACTTCTGGTAGTGGTGGCTTCGGTTTAGGCGGTACGGGATTGGTGAGTTTAGTGGGCAAACCATCAGGCACTGTGCTGTAGTGTTCAATTAACCTTTCTAGTGATTCTAAATATGGTCCATCATCTATGAACAGCCAATTTCCCTAGTAAACAAGAAATCAAAATTATACAAAAATAAGAATATGTGGTAGAGGTTATCTTTCAAAAATTACTCACAGAGATAGATGGATATGTTACATTTAGTATTATAAAAAATGTGTATCTTTACCAAGTTAATTTTATAATTCTGTTATATATTTGGTTGGGTTTCATTTCCCTAGTAAACAAGAAATCAAAATTATACAAAAATAAGAATATGTGGTAGAGGTTATCTTTCAAAAATTACTCGCAGAGATGAATATGTTACATTTAGTATTATAAAAAAATGTGTATTTTCATCGAGTTAATTTTATAATTCTATTATATTTTTGGTTGGGTTTCATCCATGTATTATTTTAAGAATTTACTTATATACACTTGCATTTTTGCAGGGAAAATTTGAGGCCTGGCTAATACCAATGAGTTTTGGAACTTAGATCTTTTGTCATAGATTTACCGTTTCATGTTTAACACTTTCTGTAGCAAGCCATTTGTTCTTGTTGTTTTGTCCTTCAGACCATTTATTATTTTGACAAAAAATAGATGTATTATCATACTTTTGTTTTTCAAACTATTGGCTTGATGGACATACACAGCTTCACCAGACTACATTACATATCATCATAAAATATGCTACAAAATCATACCTAACATAACAAAAGTAATTGTTTCGTTTTCAATAGTTATCAATTCAGGTACACATTGTCTAAAGATCAAGATTAACGTGTACCACTGGTGGTACACATGGTCTAACAAGTTTAATGTGTAACACATGTGGTACACATGGTCTAAAGATCATGTTTAACATGTACCACCGGTGATACACATGGTCTAACAAGTTTAATGTGTAACACCAGTGGTACACATGGTCTAACAAGTTTAATGTGTAACACACGTGGTACACATGGTCTAAAGATCAAGCTTAATGTGTATCAGTGGTGGTACACATTGTCTAAAGACCAAGTTTAACGTGTACCACCGGTGGTACACGTAGCGTGAAACGTGTTAAGGGTTTTTTGTACACTTTTATCTCTATGGCAATATATAGTTCTTTCATAAATACCTCTTTTCTAATAATGAAGTTGTATGGTGTGTTTTCATTGAGCATAGTGAGTACGTAAGCTCCGGTGTGCCTCTCGCTGTACCGCACAAGGAACACGCCGTCCGACGCCTTCTCGTGAAGATTCTGTTGCTTTCTGTACTCCTCAAGCGTCTTCACCGCCTCGTCTCGGTTCAATGTGCCGTGGTACCACTGGCTCCTTGATGTTTTCGGTGACTCCGGTTGGTGGTTTTCTAAGAAAAAGTTAATCATGTTACGAATTCTTCAAAGTATTTTTCACAACAACAATCTATATAAATAAAATATTTGAGTATGGTTGTACCTAAAGTCATCATTAACGTTTTTATGGTTATGTTCAATGGCATAGTACCATCAACATACAATTAATGGCGGCGTGCAAGTTATTTCGGCAAATGAGTGCATATTACATTGTTTTTGGCTTTATTTCATTTTTCATTACAACGCATCAACACTACATATGATTACGGTATTCAGTAATGGTCAAGGGCCAAGTAATGTAAACATTACGATCAAAGACAATAGGAGGCAGACCAACATAATTCAAATGAAACACTTGGTTGCCATGGAATTCTGGAAAAACCAAAGGAATTAAAATAATTTATATAAAACTCTTACTCAGTAACTGATAGCATTCCGTGTGACCATTATGTTTAGCTAAATCTGCCGGTGTGTCTTGTGCCAAAGTCCTCGGATGCGCCGGTGCTTTTAATTTTAGTAGAACCTGTAAAATAAATAATAAAGCAGTTGAATACTTGCTCTAAAAATTCAAGTTTTAAATTTCATTAACAAATCAAACTTTAGCCACTAATAAAAAAACTTTCGTTTGATGAAACCAAAAGGCGAAAACATATTTTATTTTTGTTAAAAACAACACGTGACGATGACGTTCCTTTTTTGGTACAACCATGTTATTGCAAATAAATGACCTGAATTTATTAGAAAAGAAACTTATATATCTCTGTCCTCGTGTTCTTAAAATTCCTTCTCACAATTTTCTATTATCAAGGAGCTGTTAAAGTGGACGTAGATTTATTTTTTACAAATATAAGATTGAGAAACTCCAAAACCATTTAACCGATCACTATGAAATTTGGCCTATTTTTTATGTAGTAGATTTTTATGTTAATCTTTTTACTAGAAGGCGCTTTTACAATATATTACTTGTGTTATATTTGAACATAGAAAATATTTACACAGTATCCATTTTGCTACACAACAAATAAGAATAAATAAGAAAAACTTGATTAATATTCAAAATTAAATAACTGTAAATTCTACTTTATGAATAACTAGCGGACCCGGCAGACGCTGTCCCGCCTTGACTTTAAAAAAAACCTTGACAAATTATATACCAAAACCTTCCCCATGAATCACTGTATCCACTGGTGAAAACCGCATAAAAATCCGTTCAGTAGTGTTTGAGTTTATCGCGAACAGACAGATAGACGCGGTGGGGGACTTTGTTTTATACTATGTAATGATAGTATAGCCGTGTTTTCTCCTAACAATCTACTCCAGTGTTTTTCATAAACTAGACCAACTCCGAAAAATAATTTGTTCACTAGCTACCCTGCTGGGAAGAGCTGATAAATATTAACAATCTATCGGCAAAAGATGACGGAATCTATGTGCATTTGATATTCCACCACATAAGAGGTTTCTTCATTTAGTGGTTTCAACGTTAACATGAATTAATAGTACTTAAACATTCTGATTAAAATTCCGTTATAAAAGGTTGCGGAAGTAGAAGCAGAGGTCTGTTGTATCACTACCCAATAATTAATGTTATTTAGTAACCTTTATACATTCAATATGGCCTTGTTTTTCATAAACTAGACCAACTCCGAAAAATAATTTGTTCACTAGCTACCCTGCTGGGAAGAGCTGATAAATATTAACAATCTATCGGCAAAAGATGACGGAATCTATGTGCATTTGATATTCCACCACATAAGAGGTTTCTTCATTTAGTGGTTTCAATATTAACATTAATTAACAGTACATAAACATTCTGATTAAAATTCCATTATAAAAGTTGCGGAAGTAGAAGCAGAAACAGATGTGAGAAAGTATGAAGGACTTCCCCGGTTACGGAAGTAGAAGCAGAGGTCTGTTGTATCACTACCCAATAATTAATGTTATTTAGTAACCTTTATACATTCAATATGGCCTCGTTGCGCGGC
>MU161668.1:5851-22642 GCA_015888305.1 Antheraea pernyi | reverse complement strand
GGCACTTTCCCGGTGGGAGCGTGTCGCATCTGGTAGTTGGCATTACCTTTAGTTATCAACACTTCCGTTGTGCTCGGCAAGTTATTCTGACATGTGTACTGAAATATTTTAAGTATTTTTTTTATTGAATTGTAACTACCTTGACACTTTGTATCATAGTGTGGTACTATTATTACAGAACGCGTGACACTCGAAAACGAATGCACCATATTTGAATCAATGATATTATAACTAAAAAGCTGTAGATACTTTACCTCCATTACATGTTGACAAACCAAATGGCACAATAACGCACACATACGTAAAGTAATTTTTTTTTTTTCTTTATTTTTGGCAACCAGTCTTCTAGTAGACTATTACTGCCATTGTCAAGTGTGTATCGATATTACAAGTTTCTTGATATAATTTCAATGAACTAACAAGATGGTGGCCATCTTGTTAGAACTTTCCATGGAGTTTTTGTGGCATCTCAGAATTCATGATCCGTGGTATTATTTTCCATTCACTTCACTTATGCACAATAAACAAACTATATTACATAAAACACCACCAATTTTACACAATATAAAGTCACCTAACACAAGGTTATGAATAAAATATAAAATCCACTACATGACAGACCAAAATCCCGCCAAAAACTCGTAAAGTAATATTGTAACGCCACACTGTCTTACATAAAATGTGGAAGTAAGATGGCATATTCTCAACATCGGTGGTGAAAAAGAAATAGTTATGTGCTGCTTAGATATGGGCGGATTGATCTAGGTAGCCAAGTCTTAACAAGGTGCTGTCGAAGCGCTTATGACATATCTACAGCTTTTTATATATAATATCATTGAATTTGAATAGTTTTGCGATTAACATAGGGGTAAACCTATAGAAGAGTCTACAATAAAAAAAAACCAAATGGCCAATTTTTATGAAACACAGGAGATGCTGTGATACGAAACAAAAAAATCGTGAATGAATTTGTGGACATTGTTTAATAATCATTGATTTAGAGAAAATCTCGATAATACCATTATGCATCTGTCGAGCTTGTGTGTTGTATTGCTGTTATTTCCAATTTATTGGGTTGAGTAGCTCTGTCCAGTTAAATCTCGTAAACATTTTTTTTATAATTTGACCATACAAATAATTATTTCACCTAGACTACTAAGACATTTGTAACTTAAAAATGTTATCTATTAGACTCGCCTATCCAAAACAAAGCCGATAAACCCATTGAAATATCACGCCCGTATAATTTAATACTACAAAAAATACTATAAGAAATAAAACTACGTACATAGCAATATAAATCAAGCTTTAAACTGGTCTCACTGTTTTCTACTTGTATACAGTATAAGACTGCGGTTGACATTTTTTTTAATATCAAGGTAGGACAACTTCCGTAGTGCCACCTAGTAGTATGTAGGTATATAATTTTTTTTTGCGTAAATGATAGAGATATTTTTATTTATTTTTAACTTGATTACTACTAATACAATCATCGATTAATATTTAAATTTTGAGACTATAACTTTTTAGGATATCTCATAATACACTGATTAGTCGAGAAGTAATTACATATTTGTAAATTTATTATTTAATAGTTTAGAATTCTTACATGTAAAGGAGTATATCCAAAGGAGTCTCGTACGTTAACGGTAGCTCCGCTCTCTATTAACTTGGCCAAGATACTGTCTCGTCCGGATTTCGCGGCAATATGCACGGCCGTCTGCCCGTCCTGGTTCTTCGCGTCGCGGTTCCGGTAACCGCAAGCCAGCATCTTCGAAACGACGTTGAAGTCACCAGCCTCCGTCGCCCTGGAAATATTAATTAAGAAAATTAATACTTAACTTACCATGTCTTAATCCCCGTTTTATTTGACACTCGGTTAAACTACCAATAGTTATTGACTCAACAAAATTATCCAGAAGATAAACTGTCAAATGGCCCGTTGAGTTTTACTGACATTTATCGTAAGATTGTGTGTTCAGAAACGCAATTTGATAAGTTATCGAACCGATAACGCTAATGAACAGATAAACTACAGTTAAAGTATCTCGGAAACCGGGCATTAGTCACTCACTCTTCTCGACGTGATTTGTTTTCGTTAAATCAACAGAAAGGGTTAGAATGGTTTATAATTGGTATGGAAATTATAGCACCATTATAACTTAACTAGCGGGGCAGAAAAACCTTCACAAATAATATACGTAAACCTTCCTCGCAAATCACTTTAGCTACTGGTGAAAACCGCATGAAAATCCGCTCAGTAGTTTTTGAGTTTATCGCGGACAGACAGACAAACGTGAGAAAGAACTTTGTTTTATAATATGTAGTGATGAACAATCATAAATATATAAAGGGACATATTTTTATATATACTTTTCCAAAGCCGTAATTTTTTTGGTGTTGTTTCAAACAAACCTTGGATGGAAATTTAAGAGGGTGTCAAATTAATACTTGATGAATGTCGCACCGCATACCAATAAAGTCTATTTGATTTTTGAACGCGTCTGTTGTTTATGACAAACTGTCAAAGAGAATTGCGTTACACAAAGAAATTTGAAATGCAAAAAAAGAATAGGCACCTTTGTAAAATTTTTGCACGGTTTGGTATAATCCTATATTTGAATGGTGCTTTATAAGATATGAAAATTGTTTAGAAAAATAAGTTACATTAGCATTGACTATATTTTAACCATTTAAATTCACATAGTAGATAATAATAATAATCTAAACGTTAAGCCTCAACAATACGCAATGATGTTATGATGCAACATAAACAATTTGCATACCTAATTACTGAGTAATTATGATACAATGAACTTGTATATGGCCTGAAGTCTAACAACATCTAATGACTTGAGTAACATTACAATGAATCATTAACATAAACAATGATTCAGAGCCTTTACAAATACAGATGTGTCCTAATGGACACATTGTCGCCATGAAAACTTTAACCATAATACTATGACTAACATGTACCCAAAGTAAATACTGTAACTTTACACTTGAGCTAATATTAACTTACTATAGATTAAAAACGAATGAATACAAGGGTAAACGTTTTTAAAGTAAAAACGCGATAATTTACATATACATTTGTAACAAGTTCTATCTACTAATTCCTGTACCCGAACAGAGGTATCACATCAAGGCACAACGTATTTATTTCAAATAGAGAAGTCGAGAGTTAACTCCGAGGAAAAACAATCGTCCCAAATGTATAATTTTTCTACACCGGAATAAAAAAATAACATTGGCGCTCCAGCATTTAGGACCTATAGATGATGAGGGGGGAATTCCCTTGACAAAGACACAATTCGAACAATTCTTACCTATACATCTATACTAATATTATAAAGAGGTAAAGTTTGTGACGGTGTAGGGGGTAATCTCAGGAACTACGGGTCCGATTTGAAAAATTAATTCAGTGTTATATAGCTCATTTATCGAAGAAGGTTATAGGCTATATATCATCACGCTAAAGCCAATAGGAGCGGAGCACCAATGAAGAATGTTTCAAAATCGGGTATTTTTCCTCTTGAGAGCTTCCGCTGCGTGTTAGCATTAGCACAAAGCAACTATTCCACGTGAACGAAGTCGCGGGCAGAGGCCAGTATACTATAGACCAGGGATGCACATATTATTTGGATCTAGGGGCCACTCTGACAGACTGTGAGTTAAAGGCGGGTCGCTAATTAAAACAACTTAATAAATGTGTATAAAGAATCTAGTTAATTTAGTCTGATTAGTTCCCAGTGCAAACGCGCACAGCACACTGTTGATGGTTTTATTTTACGCTTTTCTGACGGACCGCACGTACATTGACTACAGGCCTGTGCACCCCTAGACGCTTTAGTTGTTAAAGACTAAAATATAAGTCTATAAAATTCAGGCTATTAAATATAAGAACATACAACACCCATGGCGAAGTTGCAGATACTATTCCCGCATATGACTTACTTTCATATGGGAAGCACAATAGTATGTTATGTATATGTCCATATACTATTTTAAATATCTACGTATGCGTGGCATATTAGCTGTTTATTGGTATTGATACAAAATTAACAGGCAATGAAGGAATTGTGTCATTATTATTTATTTGCCATAACCATTTCAACCGCTCTAATTTCATTACGTTTAAACTTAATGGTGTGTACATTGTAAATTACGATTCGAACTTCAATAGAAGAAATGTCACATAGTTCGAAATGTAGTCAGCTCTATGATATTAGAATGATAAAAAAAAACGCTCAAGTTTCATAAATTTAAATGTACTTTACATAAGTTTCAATAGATTATAATGTTTTGTTATGAAAAAAAAAACTATACACATTATAATCACGTCTAATGAATTCATATTTAGTACAATAGGGAAACGTTTGATCTCTATTGTTATATTAAAAAATGGAACAATAATAATTGTGACACGTATATATTTCCTTGTACACATTATAACAAATACAAATCACATTACGTCCATTAGGAAATTTCAATGTTACGTTAACTGTATAGAACGGCATACGTAAAAAATAATGTAAGCATAAAAATTCCTCAGTGCGCGAGTACATTACACGCTGACACATGTGGCTATCTAATTAACACACTTCGACCCGCATTTGGTATTCCAATTGGTGTATATTGCTCAGTCATCACATAATAAAGCATGATATGAATTTTTATTTATGCTCTTAACAGACAACGGCCAAGTGTTCAGTGCCGCAATATGTTTAATGCAATGCACATTGAATCAGACCTTCAGTTATTGAATATAGCGATATACCTACGGTATTTGTTTACTTGCCTTAGATCGCAGAATGACTAACCTACAACAAATGTTTTTAATTTACCATTGGGGCAGGATTATAATAAAATCAATAATTATAAATCGCCTGTGACTTCGTTTGCGTTAATTACAATTTAATATTTAATACAAAATAGTCTATAGCCGCGGTCTTCACTTTGTTTCTTTTTTTTTATTTGAGCTGCTCGCGATATCATTGACAGTTTTAGGATATTTATCAAACCGATTTTGCATACGTATGTTGTTAACTAAGTGCAAGTACATGGAATGCAAAGGTGACGATGAACGAGTGAGCGGCAACGCCAGTCTTCGATATCAACACGTGGCACATTCATATCTATTTCTGCCGTTCCTTAAACCAGAGATGCGAGGAGAGCCGCCAAATTTTGATGAGGTTTAATTAACCCAGAATTTCACCTCCAAACGTTGTCGTATCTTGTAATCGAGTGGGTTTAAATCTGGACTAGAATAGAGCCAACCTTCATGCCCGATGAAGTCCATTCAGTCCATGCCATGGGTGAACTGTACCACGGGTGGTCAGCCAGCTTTGCGTGCTTCGTGCCTTATTCTGCTTTCTAGTATGGTTTGGGATAGAGATACTACTATATTTGTTAGGGAGGTATTTTGGTACATAACGGCACTAAAACTCCTCAGTTAAGCCTGAATATGAGACTCCAAGCCAAACCATTAGCGACATAGGACTATGCCCTCGCTGAATCCTTGGAATATGCACGCTTCTTTACTGCTGTGGGCATACACCTTATCATTTTGTTTGTTTTAACTCTCTTCAATGTTACGATAAACGCGTAGACCCGGGTTCATCTAACATTCTTTGGATCGCGGTTCTACTTAGCCCCATCTGAAGAGCTAAGACTCCTTTTACGATTTTCGAATCTTGAATCTTCAGTGTACGGTTTCATAGTGCAATAAACAAACTCTAGTTGTGTAATTTTTATAAAATGTTGAAAACCTCAGTTAGCACGTAACCACAGCGGTACAACGCGATAACCGCGACTCTAACTTTTGCGACCACTCCGTCTTTGAAAATTAATAAAAATGAATTTCCTTTTTACTTTCGCAAAGCGCGAACGTTCTATTTTCAAAATTAGTCGAAATATATCTGACCAGTACTAAAAAAATTTAAATAATAAGGTTACGACAGAACTTATGACCCGACTATAGGTACCTAGATTATGAATCGATAGATATTCAAAGAAGGTTGGACTTTAACAAAAAGAAATTGTATTTAAAATTATTGCTACGGCAATACAATCATAAATTAGGTTTATGTCCTTTTGAATCAATCTTATAATTAGCTAAATGAAACTTATATGTTTATAAAAAAAACAAAGATATTTGTATATTTCTTCCACGATTGCGCCGTAATTATAGTTTATTATATCTACTTACATGCACATACATTTTGAGTAGTCAGTTCACAAACAGATTAAGCGCCTATGTTTAATTCGAAAACACTAATATATACGCCAGACAATGATATAAGTAACACATAAATTCACAATGTTGTGGACGTGTTGTCCTCGTGTTGATATTTATTGAATAAATATTTTGAACAACGAGCTCGACAGGAAATCGTCGATATAACCATCAGGGTTTTAGTTTTATTACCTTATCAACTGCATATTGCTGTGCGAGTGAAAAAATGCGATCAATAACCTCGAGAAACGTGCAGCTTCTTTATAGAAAAAATAACCTAAATAAACTCGATTAATCCTAAACAACACAAAAAATCAACACGTAGCGAAAAAAATGTATATCTTTTAAGTCAGGTAACATTTGTTCTCAAAGTAGATAAAAAAAAATTCGGAACAGGATATTTGAATAAGCAGCAGTTTTATCTAATTCTCAATTATAATATATAATTAGTAATGAATCAATGACCATAGAGTTTTATTTTAAATATCAATACAAGAACGTAAACAAAACTCCAATCAAACAATAGAACACAACAAGAAAATTAAGGGCACTTTATATGGCTCTCATCTTAACAGAACTTCCTGCTTGACATAGACACGCTACCTCCAATTGAATGAGAAAAATTCAATGACTTATGTATGAAAAAAATGGGGATAGACTCTTTTTTTGTTTTTTAAGTTAAATGATAAATATATTCATCATTCAAAGACAGTGATGAGGATCTAAGATAATTCTAAACTAAAAAATGCCTCCGTACAACGATCAATATACATACTTTGTTTATTTGCTAAATGTTGAAATATAAAATTTATTGCCCTGTATTGAGCTCAAAGATCATCATGTATTCTGTCATTCAATCTTTAGACATGACAGACTCTTGTATCTGTACTTATATTTTCAAGTTGGAGAGTTTGTTGGCTTGAACGCATTAATCTCAGGAATGACTGGTCCGGAATTTTTTTTCAGTGTTAGATAGCTCATTTATCGAGGAAGGCTATATATAGCCACGGTAAGACCAATAGGAATGCCTAGATCCGTTCCCTCGGCGTGGAGCCTTTGAGTACCCTGCTCGCCCGATACAGTGACACAAAATCTTACATCACTGCGACAACATTACACATATCATCTCCACACACGTGCACGCGTACACGCTTACACATGCAAGTGGAAGGGTTTTATTTTTTCCTTTCTCAAACTGAAATAGTTGAGAATACTATCCGATACGAAATATATATAAGGGTTGTTGAGGTATGTATGCTTGGTACACATATATGTTTCAACAACTCATATATGTAGGAATAGTTATTTTAGCTTAGGTTAGCTCACATAGGTCGTGAATTGCATGTATCAGGCAACAGCCAAAGCCGAGGTGTGCCGCGCACCCTTGAGCTAGTTGTCAAAATAAAATCGGCTGAGTGCCTTAAGCGCTCGCCTTAGTAGTCCGGTGAAGCTGTTAAGACCTTGTTTGGTCAATAGCTTAGTCAGTTCGAAAAAAAAAGGGACAAATAGGAATGGAGCACCAGTGAAGAATGTTTCAAAATCGCAGTTAATATACATATTATATAGAAATATTTTCACCTTCTATATAAACAAAGTCGCAGGCAAAAGCTAGTTTTGGATATAACTGTCTGTATATTATAATCTGTCTAAAAGATAATGTGTTAAGATAATACACTAAACATAGAGCTGAAATGTCTCTGAAGAAAAGTAACCGACATGAAATACATATAAGAGTTACTGAGGTTTGTATGCTTGGTACACATATAGATTTCCAATAACTCATATAAGTATGAATATGTAACTAAGCTTACGTTAGCTCGGATAGGTTGCGAATTGCATGAATCAGGCAACAGCCCAAGCTGAAGTGTGCGTGCACCCTTGAGCTAGTTGTCAAAAATTCAGCTGAGTGCCTTAAGCGCTTGCCTTCGTAGTCCGGTGAAGCTCTTAAGGCCTTGCTAGACCAATAGCATAGACAGTTCCAGAAAAAAAGGCTCCAAAGTATAGCAGCCAGCCTCTATAAGTACTTTGTAACAGATTGTCAACTTAAAGTGGTAGCTAGCAAGGTAGGCTTTAGAAAAACCTTACTATCATGCTATGGTTTCATCTCATTATTCACCTTTATTGAAGGTTCTGGTTTGTTGCATGATTGTAACAAGGAGGCCAGGGATATTATTATTTAGACTAATTATTTACATGAACTGATATTTAAATTCAATCTCTATATTTGTATTAAAATATATATTGAATTATAAAACTATATGGCATTTGTCACTTTTTTAAATGAAGATCATGTAAACAACTTTTTTTCTATTTTTCTTATAGATATTTTAGATAAAAAGATAAAAATATTCTTGTCAAGGGTCCCTGAATATGAAATATTAAGGTAATTGTCCATTATTTCACTTTTTCAATAAAGAAATGTGATTCAAGTGAAATATGGATACATTAAAAATGGTTGAAATTCTTTTATGTTAAAATTACAAAAATGTATGTAATATAAAACACTAGATGTATATTACTATATCAAAGTTAGTGATCAATGAATCGGATTATAAATATATTAACAGATTCTTTAATATGACGCTTACCTGTGCAACAAATTAGTTGTGCCTTGTGTTCGTGATTCATGTGGTGGAGGTAGACCTTTGCAGACCACTGACAGTCTAGTGACAAGCCCATTGGAATCTCCTCTATAATGTTGAATTAATGTGTCTAGGCCATGTACAGTAGTACGTTCCTCGATAGAGAAGAATGCATCCTCACCATGTCTCCTTATTTGATAATGTACAACTTCTCCCTATAAAATATAACATTTAAACATAGTTTAGGATTTTTAAGGTTTTATGACCTATTCTATAATGTAATAATTACATACCTGATGCAGTACTGAGAGAACATAATCTCCATATGAAGTGTTGCTCTCGCGCACCAAAAATACACCATCTTCGCCTTCTACAAAAACATTCAAATAATTTTAACAAACTATTGCGAAGACGATGACAAAAGAGAATCGCAACAATTTAATACCAACCTTCTTTTAAAAGTTTTTCGGCAGCTTCCCTGGATATTTTACCATGAAACCAATTAACATTATCCTCTCTGTTCATCCTCAACAAAAAAGAGTTCGTCTGAAAAGTTAATTGGAAACTTATTCAACAACTATCACCAAGTGACACAAACTTTTATGAATATTTCAATGTATGTAACTTCAATAACAATGCACACTTTGTATCGAAAATCAACATCACTCAACTATTTTATAACCAAAAATTGTGTTATTCATTTTCTAATAAAAGTTTTGAGCTGACTTTGAAACTATGTGTAAATGTAAACCATTACAACTGTACGCCATTTTTGTTTCTATTTCATTCTAACTTATTGCGATACTGACATGGTTATGTTGACATATTTAAAATTGGGGATAATAGATTGTCATTTTCCTCTGCATCTCGTATAAATTGAATGGGTTAAAAAGAGATAGCACGTGAAGTATGTATATATCTTCTATTTTTAGCCGGGTATATCGTAACGTCACACAACTACGGTGGTCAAATAAGAAACTGATAAGAATTTTTAGAATGATTCACCCTAATATAAATTAGTTCGCTACACTGACTTCACAATATTGTAAATAATAAATTTGAAAATTTTACTTACCTTCAACAATATAAATGACGTCATGGTTGTTATCATGATATCCAACTATGCAGCAACACAAAAATATTTACAAATAATCAGATGTCTTAAAATTTAATTATTTTTCCTACGTTTCTTGAAACTGCACATATTTTATATTAATATTCTTTTTTATTATTATTTAACACAGAGAACTTAGTAAAAGCGCTTTATAATACACAGAGTTGCGTGTACAAAGCAACCAGCGGCGAGCTGACAGGCGCGGTATCCCCGACTCTGCCTTCCAGCGAATGACTCATAGCAAGGTCAATTCCGAGAAATGAATCACCAACGTACTCAGTTTTATAATGTTTTATGTAGTACGCATTCCCTCACAGAACAGCTACATTATTTTAAGTATTGCAAATACTATTAAACAATATTTAAAACCATAAATAAGTTACTTACTTATCCCAAACAAATACATATAATACAATTTTGATACAAAAAATACCACGTAACAGGAAAATCAATTCTTTCTTATATTTATAAATCAGTTTATATAAATGATATCTAAATATTTTATATGCTAAGACTTTTCCACAGGCATACAGGCTACAAAAGAATAAAGACTATAAAAATCGTTCCAATAGTTTCTGAAAAAAATCATCTTTCTATATACAAACATACTAGAAAACAGAGAACTTTCCTTTTTTCCTTTTGAAGTTGGTTAAATATATCTTCTAACGTTAACTATGAAATTTTGAACGATTCCTGAATACAGTATTTATGGCACGATTACTTTACTACACTACTGCTCTACACTCAGAACGTATAAATATTGTATGTATAAAAGATCAATGCAGAAGTCGGTATAAATAACAATTTTTTGTTATTGCTAATTGTTCAAGCAGCTTTGAACGTTCATCCATTTTTTAGATAATTATTGACCTTCAAGAAGGTTTTGTAATTTTTTGATGATAAATATATAAAAATAGTTTATTTGTAGCGCTTCGGACAACCCTATACGTTAAACCTTCACAAGACGCAGATGACTCACATGATCTGTAAATATTACCAATGATACCTATCTGGTACAGAATGAATCGACTCCAATATTTTCTCAATACCTACCGAGTCATTTATTTTAATACAAAAATAATACCTGTGTACTTATCGTGATCAATGGTATAATAAGATTATTCACAAGAAAGAAGGAAGTCTATGTTTTTATTTAGTTTTATATGATTACTCATATTAAGTAGTAGCCTAAGAAGTTTTATTCATATTTTTATATTTAGGTATATCATTATTATTCAATGGTAACTTCAACACTTTCTATAAAATCTAACAAGGATATCACAACCACTTTCTATACGAAAAGTATTCCGTAATAATCCTGCCCCGCTCGGATTCTCATTTTTTCTTAATTTGCTGATTTAATTCTTAATTTCCTGGGTCCAAAAATAGTTATGGTTAATAATTTATTTTTTTCTTTTTGTATTTGCAACAGTCGTAGTAGTATTTTGCGCCTCTTTATTTAGTTTAACTTTGTTTTTATTTGCTCATTGAATCGAGTTTTAGGAAATGCTCGTCTCATTTAAATGTATTCATTAAATTTAAAAAGATGGTCAATAATATAATGCCAAGATGACTTTATCTGTAGTAAAGTCACGCGTACCTACTACAGTCACTGCGTATATTTAAATACTCAATTAGTCTTAGGTTTTAGTTTAGGAAAATCTTCCAAAAACATTGAAAAAAAATCGAACAAAGGGTTGAGGGCTCAGTGGTAGCGTGTTCATGCATCGCGTCGATCAACGGTGGTTCGAATTTTATAGTTTATTGTAGCTGTCGGTATTTTGGTATGCAACTGTAAATATAAAAAAAATATAAGTAATTAAAATATGTTGCGAATTAACGTGTAATAACCATAATCGATTATACGTGTTTCGCTCATTCAGTGAGCATCTATCAAACCAATGTTGAGTCAACTAATATTTAATGAACCTGTCGGGGAAGAAATAAATTGTTATGAAACTATGTTATAACGGTGACTTTTTCTAATGTTCGCCTGGCTAGCTACAAGCCTCAATTTCAAAATCTGTCATCAAGCAGTCAGAAATTTAGCCTGTTACCATCTTTCCCAGTATCTTCATATAATATCAAGAGAGATTGTGGTTAAGCACTAACACCTACTTTGTATTAAACGTAATAAATAACCAGTGCTTAGTAGTACTCTAGTGTTCGTAACGTTTTCTAACACACCTCTGTAGATCCAGGCATCTGTACAATAGAGACAAATGACAATTCACTTTTTTTTTTCGAACTGACTACACTGTTGACCAAGCAAGGTCTTAACAGCTTCACCGGACTAAGACAATTCACTTTCTAGTCTTAGTTTATGGAGAAGATCGGCTCTATTGTCATTTGATATAGGATTAGGTTGTGGTTATATACTAACCTATAAGACAGTAAACATGTAGCAGTTGATAATTTAGGCAGGTTTATGTTCCTTAGATTTTGAATTGTACTTAAATTTTTATTTAAATATAAACTGTAATATATGCATATTTGAAAAGGGCTAGGGTAAGAATAACGAAGTAAAGTAATAACTACTTTGATAAACACAAGGGGTAACTCTCTTATTCTCGATACTAAATCGGTATTTAAATTAGGTAAAAAAGGTAACCGTCAATAACTATAATAGCTGTAACTTTAATAATAGATTAAGACTTAAGAGATCTCAGACAATTTCAGGGAATTCAATGGCAGTATAGAAAGTATCTTCAGAGGTTTACGTATAAACTATGTTGAGTATAACTTGAGCTTTAACACAAAGATTTGTTTTATAAATAAGTATAATATTAACAAATAATACACAATAACACAATTTATAGTATAATACCAATAAGTGAAACTTTTTAGTGTGGCACATAAAGCAAATTGCGGTTACGCTAATATAATAACAATTGGTTACGTATAAGTGTTCCAGTCGGACTATATGTGTACTTTCATTCCATATGACACAAATATTAACTGGACATGGGTATTGTAAGCAATATCTTAATCGCTTTAAAATTATTCAAATCAAATCAAAAATACTTTATTCAGTTAAGGCCCTAAAAAGGCGCTTATGAACGTCAAAACTACCATCGGTTGGGAAAACAACCCAGTCACCGAGAAGAACCGGCAAGAAACTCTATCGGGTACATCTTTTTAACACATATATATATATATATATATATATATATATATATTTCAAATACAATACGTTACAATACCGCTTTTAGTGGATGCACAGAGAGGAGTCAATTCCAGACGTCACCATCGTTCACGTATTGATCCACTCTATAGTAGCCTTTCTTTCGACACTAAAACCCGCTTGACATGGTGCTTAAATTTACAGTCCGGCAAATCAGTAATATGTTTTGGGACTTTACAAATCCATGTCTACACATAACTTAGCATCAGTAAAAGATATATGTTTTGTTTTATTCCAATTCCTATTTCCAACGTACTGCCATAATAAAACCTGGAATCTTTTCAGCCAAATTTTATAAAAATGCTCCATATAATATCTATTTTTATTACTGTGAGCTCATAGTTGCAGGTTTTCATTTAACACTGTTTTGACTGGTTCTGCTTAGCCCCATTGAAAGAGCTAAGATTTTTTTGCTTAGGCATGGAGATTTTGTTCGATTGGTGTCTTCACCAATTTGATAACCACTGGTGTCCTGACAGTGCGAGGTTGCCCACTCATTTTATGATGCTTGAAGCTTGAATCTTCAGTGGACCATTTAATAGTGTGATAAACAAAACCTTGTTTTATATTTGATTTATGCAGAATCTTGAAAATCTGTTCTCTCAACCACAGAGGTATGACGCTATCACCGCGACTCTATCTTCCTATTGTGACCACTTCATCTTTGATAATTAATAAAAATGGATTTCTTTTACATTTCCAGACTGTGCAAACATTCTATTTTTAAAATTAGTAGAAGGCCAGATTAATAGCTGGCCAGTATTAGAAAATTAAAAATAATTAGGTTATGACAGAATTTATGATCTGGTTAGCTATATATACCTTTTATTTTGGATAATTATGTTACATTTTTTTAGGAAAAAGGCAAACAATATTATTTAGTGCAACAATAGATGAAAAAGTAGATAATCTGGCAAAATTGGCGTTGAAAAACAATCCAGTAGTTATATCAGTTACAGATTCTAACCAGTCCACTGTAATGGGATTACAACAAGGGTATTATAGTTCTGTAATTTTTTTAATTATACACAATATGTTATTTAAAAATAACTTAGAATTTGAATGAATTTACTATTCTTTACAGCTACTATATCTGCCCAGTTGAAAAAAGAATAAGTTGGCTGTATAAAATGCTTAAAAAAAGTAAAAAACTCAAATCTATGGTGTTTTTCTCATCATGTAAATCTGTAGATTTTCATTATGAATTCTTTAAAGTACATTGCAAGGCATCAGTGCTGAGTATACACGTAAGTATATTTTTTTCCATATTTTTAATATTATATTCCTTGATAAAGTAATAGATAATATAATGATATAATAAACCCATATTGTCTATAAGTAATACGTTTATTGTCTAATATCTTATTAGAAAGACCCCTTCTATCTTCAAAATCACTATTAATAATTATAATGTCGAATTGTAAACAATTAATGTGCTGACGTCTTGAAATCTTGAATAAATATAAATCAAGATATAAAACTTTATATCTATATATATATATTGACAATTTAAATAGTGCTCATTGAACTCGATACAATATTCTTATATGTTACTATGGTTACTGAGTTATGTAGACGAAAACACGGTAAATAAAACAAAATGGCTGCAACATAATTTTGCTAAATTTTATGCGGACGAATTCGCGGTTAACAGCTAATCTAAAATAGAATAACCTAAATTACTTCTGATACGGTTAGATATCTGCCAGTGAAAGTCCCGTGAAAATCAGTCCAATCGTTTTGGAGATAACATTGCGGGCGTAGCCACGGTTAACAGCTAGTCTAAATTACTTTTTATAATGTCCGCTATCTGCAGGTGAAAGTTTCGTGAAGATCCGTCAAACCGCTTTGGAGTTAGCACTGCAGGCAAAACCACGGTTAACAGCTAGTATGAACTAAAATTGTTTGAATTACATTTTATAAAGTCAGCTATCTGCCCATATAAGTTTCGTCGAGATCAGTCAAACCATTTTGAGGATAGCACTGCAAGCGTAGCCACGGTTAACAGCTAGTATAAATTAAAATTGCCTAAATTACTTTTTATAAGGTCAGTTATCTACCAGTGAAAGTCCCGTGGAAATCGGTTGAACTGTTTTGGAGATAGTACTGCAGGCGAAGTCGCGGTTAACAGCTAGTCTAAATTAGAGTAGCCTAAGTAACCCGCTGTAATTTTAACTGCCTCCCAGTGAAATTCCCGTCAAAATCGGTTCTGCCGTTTCGGATATTAACGGAACAAACAGACTCCCTTATTTTATTGTTATTTTGATATTCCATACAGACACTTCATTTTTATTATATGTATATAGATAAATTTAAGTCGTACATGTAAATATGGTCAAAGTTTTGTTTTATTTTTTTTCGAACTGACTATGCTATTGACCTAGTAAGGTCTTAACAGCTTCACCGGACTAATATATAATAGTCAAAGTTTAAACGTCTTTTCCCCCAAAATTGAATTTTAGAGTTAATTATTTTTTTGTGTGAAGGTGTATGTTGTTCTTTAAAGTGAAATATTTTGGTTTAGGGAAAACAAAGCCAAGCAAGGCGAAAAGAAGCTTATCATAAGTTTGTAGAAGCTCAAAATGGTGTTTTATTTTGTACTGATGTTGCCGCTCGAGGATTAGATATACCAAGTGTTGATTGGATTGTGCAATATGATCCACCAGCAGACCCTAAGGTATGTTTTTATCTGTTACATTTTTGACTATATGCACAATTTAAACTCTGTTAGGATTTTTATAAGCTACTACTGAAGGCAGATAAGCCAAATATTTTTTTCTAATTTTAGGAATACATTCACAGAGTTGGACGCACAGCTCGTGGATTAAATAATAAAGGCAATGCAGTTATTCTTTTAAGACCAGAAGAAGAACAATTCGTAAATTACATGGAAAAGGCGAAAGTGCATTTAGATAAATACAATTTTGATGAACCACCCCTTGAAGTTCAAGAAATGGTATAATTTAGTGAATTATTAATATTTTTATCTACGTTTTTGATAATTGTTGGAAAAATAATACATCCTTATTTCTTTCAGCTCCAACATTTGATTCAAACGAATGGACATTTTAAAATATTAGCAAGGAAAGCGTTTTTATCCTTTCTCAGATGTTATAAAACACATCCTTTGAGGAATATTTTTAATATAAAAACGCTGGACTTAAAGTTGGCTGCAAAATGTTTTGGATTTTTAGAACAACCCGATGTTGATTTCTGTATCCTTTAATTCAAATAACAGTAGTGTTTTAACATTATTTATAATTATTATTTATTTCTAACATAATCTGAAAATTAGCCGTAATCAGATAAATTACTGAACATGAGTGAATGTCACAATCCTAAGAGGTTTAAGATTAAGTGTGCTTACTAAGCAAACAATTAAACTTAAATAACGAACGAGGCAATGGCGATAGCGGGGTGGTAGGGTTCTACAGCCCGACTGGGTCGCAACCACCATGTATATGGCGAAAAAGCCTGTCATAGTGATTCGCTTCTGCGGGTCGCGTTTCGGGATCAGCCTATGCATATCCAGCCTTTCTCAGGCCGGCATGACAGCGGCGACCGGCGATGGATAGTGTGTCACTCGGTGGTCGCCATTGTTTTTGGATTGTACTGTGCTTACCATCAGGCACATGGCAGTCATTATGTCGTGCTACTATAAAAAAAAAAA
>MU161667.1:23258-36472 GCA_015888305.1 Antheraea pernyi | reverse complement strand
TTTTTTTTATTGTTGGCAAACGAACATGCGGTTTACCTAATGGTAAGTGATCACCGCCGCCCATGGACACCTGAATGGACACGAGAAGAATGTCACAGATGCGTTGCCGGCCCTTGAGAAAGGAGTAGGCTCGTTTCTTGAATGATGGTAAATTGTGCGCTTGGAGTTCATTCCAGAGGACTGATGTACGCGGAAACAACGAACGTAAAAATCGCACTGAGGACGACTTCCAACCATCAAGATGACACTGATGGTGTTTCAGTGCGTGACGAGTTGTTCTATAACGGAACTCTGCAGCAGGTATCAAGTCCGAACAGCTCTTCAAAGCACTCTCCATGGTAGATCTTGAAGAATACGCAAAGCGACGCAACACCCCTACAAAGCGGCAAAGTGTCGAGTCTT
Source organism: Antheraea pernyi (assembly GCA_015888305.1). Taxonomy (NCBI): domain Eukaryota; kingdom Metazoa; phylum Arthropoda; class Insecta; order Lepidoptera; family Saturniidae; genus Antheraea; species Antheraea pernyi. The sequence continues at coordinate 36,070 of MU161667.1, read as the reverse complement.
AAGGAATGCACCAGGTCGCCGATAATTCGCGCCGTTCGACGTTGGATACGGTCAAGAGTAAGTTAGATGACATTGAGGTGCTCCGGCCCAGAGGTGAGAACAGTATTCCATATGTGGACGAACTTGCGCCGTACAGACCTGAAGGCGGTGACCCGGTGTCAAATACCGTCCTGCTCTGTTAAGAACACCTAATTTTTTGGGGCCAGTTTTGCTCTACCTCCAAATGACCACCAAACTGAACGTCGCTTGATATATCGATTGATACTTTTTATAAACTTCAAAATGTGAATTGTCTATGGCTAATTTGTTTTTGCCACTCACTACCAAGCTAACCTTCTTCTTGTTGTTATGTATAATACTTATATATGTTATAAATGATGAAATTTAAGTAAGTGTTCCTGTTGTTGTTAATGTAGCTTGATTTGACAAGCCATTGCTTACATTGTCTGGGGAGTATAAATAATGTCCTGATTAAACACTTCGTTTGGGAAATATACGTCGGTATCATAAAATTTGTAACCGTCTGTTGCCCACTGTGTCCATCCTTTTCCATTTATTTGGGGGAAATACAAGGTAAAAATATGGCATCATGTGACAGTAATGCAATAATTACAGTTCGCAGTATCTTTCATACTGACGTACTCATTTTAAAACTAAAGTCAGTAATGTACACATTTATAATTTTATTTTAAAAGCAGTGTTTCATCTGAAACTTTTGTTATTGTAGTCGATATTATGATTTGTAAGTTGTTAACTTAATCTACATTTAATATATTATTAATCTGAAGATTTGTTTGCTTGAACGCGCTAATCTCAGGAATTACTGGTGTAATTTGAAAAATTCTTTCAGTGTTAGTTCATTTATCGAGGTATTTATATATCATCAAGCTAACACTAATAGGAGCGGAGCACCAATTAAGAATGTTTCAAAATCGTTTTTTTCCTTTTTAGAGCTCCCCCGCGTGGTAGCGTTAGCCCAAGCTAGAGAAGCTAGTTTAATATAAACTAGTGGGCGCCCAGTGGTCGACATTCGACCATAGTTCATTGATTTTTTTAAAGTTTGATCTTTTGTCTTTAATCTATAATCAAAGGGTTTCATCATGGCTATTCAGTTATTTGCAATTTTTTTTATTAATTATATAAATATTAAACGAAATGAAATTGATTATAAATTTCAAATAAAAAACAGGCGTTTGCATAAGGTAGTAAGACTCTCAAATTCTAAGTAAATATAACTTTACGAGAATAAGGAATTTTATCGCAATTTACGACACAGTTTTCAATTAATTTTACACGACACCATGGCTGGGTGGGTGGTATTCCTGGATGATATTGAATTAAATGTAGTCTGTAGATTAAGAGGAATAATGATATATCCAGTACCATCGTTTGGAAAAGTATTGAATACACAATAGAATCAAATGATGAATCCGAAACAAAGATGTTTTAATATTACCATTAACTTTTGAAAATGAATTCATTTTTGTTCAAAATTCATCATCAACTGTTCTAAATATAATTGCTACATCAGGTTGAACTGCATCATTGTAACCGCGAAGGTCTAAGTCATAGATTACATTCATGAGCAAACAAATTTTCTTATTTTGATTTTACATAGTATTTTTTGGCTTCAGCATATAAAAATACTAAACATTAAAATATTGACATTGATTTTGGTAATATTACTTTACTCTTATGACAACATGAAGTGAAAGCAGTCCTGTCACTTAAAAATGTTGACATTCAATAAGACCAAAGAGAATAATAATTATTTCAGTGGTTCCATTAATTTACTAAAGATAAATTATTTATCAATAAATTATTAATGTGTATTATGAATTTACATATTATATTATTATAAAATTAACCTAAAGTTTGACCAGTTGATTTGAAAGCCAATGCAAGGCATGCAACGTCAGTCATGTTAAAAATATTGAAAAGGTAATTGGAACGTAAAACTAAAATGACGGATCAATAAGTGTTTCATTTACATGTGGGTATATGTTGTGTAAAATTCAAGCAGTAGTGTGAGTAATGTATATTTTAATTAATTTAATTTGCTTGTAATGCATTTTATATTAAAAAAATAGCTTTCTGTACTTCCCCACCATATAAACTTGAACTATGCCAAATTTCACGTTCATCTTTTCGCGCAATTCACTTAAAAAGGGGTACAAAGTTTTGGCTTCACGTATTAATATATAAGATATTCTAAAACGTAACGATGAAGAAAGAGCGTGTTTATATAATACGAGTGTGTGAACCGCGCTTTACAATGATTTAATAATTTCCATTGCTACTTCCGAGATTCTACTGCACGTACTGGTTCTGATATTTTCAATTTTAATTTAACCTTCTTTCAAGGCCTACTAATCTATCGCATAACCGGTTTTACATATCCAAATGTTTTATAGGTTGTTACGTCATATTAATTAGCAGTTAGGATTGATTCTTTTTTAAATTGTAATTGTGTTTACCTCACGAGTTCATCTACCCTAAGCGGATTTCCCTGCTCCAGTACACAAATAATTTAGAATAGTCGACTTATTAATTGGAACGTGCTTCGTTTTTCTGTACTAGTAGTCTCTTAGGAGATTCCCTTTTGCCTTTTCAGGAATTAATCTAGGATTCTATAAATTCTAAAATAATAGCCAATACAATAACCGATACAGAAATCCGATGGTAGAGAAAGATAGAAAACATTGGTAAACAATACATATCGGGTGATGCTTTTAGAAAGTCTAGATGAAGGATTATATAACAAAGCAGTTTTGAAATAATTGTCCAAAAATGAAAGGCGATTACCGGAAAAACCATCACCTCTATAATTCCAAATAATAGTTTGTTCATGAAGAGTGGCGTAATGGTTAGGAGCTCTATACTCAGTGGTCGGTAAATGTGGGCAGAATGGCTCGCTAGGAAATGTAATTGTTAAAAAGTCTTCATTTATACATACCTAAGTGCGGAAAAATTCGGCAAGTTCTCTAGTATATTCTTGCTATCGTAATAATTAAAAGAATTCCTTTGTAATACGTAAGTATATAAAAATTATATTACTTCCTTATGCAAAAATTAAGATTATTAACATTTTAAGTTGTGTGATTTTTTATTGAAATTTGAATATTTCTCAGTAAGTACAGAGTGTCTTTTATAGCGAATTGGAATATGCTTATGTTATTGATGGTTTTTATTTTTGCAGTGAAAATTTCTTTAGCTACTTTGGGCGATTTTGGTAGGAGGAAAACTTATATGAGTTGGCGTTATTGAAATGCTAGGGAAGCGTTCCCAACATGCTCGTGAAGTATTGCGCTTGGGTCAGACTAGGGTCGCGTAGGCTGCATAAGTATATTATTACACTAATCACGTATAGTGTCGATGCAGTCAGGAATGGCAATAAACACTTCGTAGATACAGTCACTATTTATTTGGGCAGAGCTTCGCCTTACAATACTTTGAATATAATAAGTGCGTAGATATCACAGACATCTTGCCTTTTAAAGGCCGATCTATGTAAGTCAAAGCGATTACTCTTTACACACAATTCCGCAAAATAATTTAAGTAACACAAAAATAATAAAGTATGAACAAATTAATGTTATTTAAGCTATACAACAATTTTATATAATTATCCTTATTTATGTATCTCGATTGTGTTTACTAATCTGTTTCGACATGTATATCAGCGACATCTAGCCTTTCATGACCAAACTATGAAGTCAAAGAATATACTATTTATTATTCATAATGATCAAACTAATGATTCAATTCTATATAATGATATTCTTATTTAAGTCTTATTAAAATCTATATAATAATAATTATTCCTATTTATGTATCTTTATTATGGTGGCGCTAGTTTTAATGTGTCTCTTAATATGGTGGCGATAGTATCAATGTGTATCTCTAATATGATGGCGCTAGTGTCAATGTATATTTATAATATGGTGGCGCTAATATCAGTGTTCCGAACGTGTTGTAGTCTCGTCTCTTGAATGTGATGCAGCGGCAACGGAGGTGGGTGATAACAATATATATAATTATTGCTCCGAATGCCAATAGATGTGAAAACCAGACTAATGAAAATAATTTAATTTTAGAAGATATAACATTAAAATAATTTGTGATTAAAATGAACCGCATTATAATACTACTTTTATATAAGGTTCAATGACTCATCAGTTTATTCAGTTAATATAGACGTGAGTTCATTTCAGGTTTTTAAAATATTAGCTATTCATTTTGCATTTCGCGTAGTTAGAAAATTAACATATTTGGAGTTCCATTCTTTTTTTTTAATATAATAGGACGCAAACGAACTGGTGGGTCACCTGTTGTTAAATGAGCACCACCGTTCATAGACACTTGCAACACCAGAAGAGTCGCAAGTGCGTTGCCATCCTGTGTTTGGGGGAGGAGGAGTAAGGAAGGGGGAGGGGGAAGGGAGGTGGGTTATCCGGCGCTCTCACTGACCGAACGAAACGCAACAATGCAAGCACTGTTACTTCACGTCGGTTTTCTGCGAGAGAGTGGTACTTTCCCGGTCGAGCCAACCCATTCATGCTGAAACCAGTAATAGCTTCAGCGTGGCTCTACCACATCCGAAATCGTTCTTATAAGTGTATTATTAAAATTATCTAAATGTAGCTTTTGCTCGCGTTAATGTTAATTTAGCCTATAACTCAGGAACAAGGCTTTTTTCCTGGATTAGCGTTGAACGATGTTGACAACTGGAAATGGACTGGAAACACCTCTCTCGGCGCATCGACTAATAACGAATTTAACTATCTATGTTTTTGTAAAAATATGCATTTTGAAAAGATAAACCAGATCGAGGTTCTTCTCGATGACTGGGTTGTTTTTCGAACGGGTAGTAGTTTTGACGTTCATAAGGCCCTTCTCAGGGCCTAAATGGAATAAAGTATTTTTGATTTTGAGGCACTGTATGGGTATACATTTTTGTTTGAAATTTGAATATTTTGCAATAAATACAGAGTGGCTTGTATAAAGAATTGAAATAGAGTATCTATGTCAGTCGTCTTTATTAGTGTTTTTTGTTGTCTTGAATTACATTAAATTTGTAATTATAATTCATTTTTATAATTTAATTGAATTGATTATAATTGAAATATAGTGTTTTACGTGGATGACTGTCATTAGCTAACTCAATTGAATATACTCAGGTTAATTCCGGATTTTAAAAATATTAGCTATTAATTTTGCATTTCCTGTACAGATGGAGGTTGGACGCGTAGTTAGTGAAATATAAAATTTGGAGATCCTTTCGTTCTTATGAGTGTATCATTAAAATTATATATATACTAGCTTGTACTCGCGGCTTCGCTCACGTTTATATAGATTTGGCATATAGAACAAGGATTTTTTATGGATAAAGGTTACCCTATATACTTTACTGTAACTTTGACAACGTGTATGCAAAGTTTCATGTTAATTGATTGGGTAGTTACAACGTAAAAGTATAACAAAGATGAAACTCATATTCGAATATAATAGTAGGATTATAGTAGTTTAATTTAATTATTTTTATTCACTTATAAAGCAACTTTCTGTACAATTATTATAAAGAAGTGTAGTTTATTAGTGTCTTCGTAGGAGGTTGTCTTTGGAGATCAGTTGATTTGATTGTAAAAAATCTGTTGCACATAGGAAACTATGTTTGAGTCGGTGATTATATGATGTATTGTATTCTTATTAGTATTTGTGTTATAATTAACTCAAATGAAGTGGTAAGCGGTTGCTAGTTTTGTAGTCCGGTGAAGCTGTGAAGACCCTGCCGGGTCAATAGCGTAGTCAGTTCGAGGAAAAAAAAAAGAATTTAACTAATTAACTCATAAAGAAACTTCCTGTACAATTATTATAAAGAAGTGTAGTTTATTAGTGTCTTCTTAGGAGGTTGTTTTTGGAGAACAGTTGATTTGATTGTAAAAATTCTGTTGCACATAGGAAACTATGTTTGGGTTGGTGGTTATAGGATGTATTTTATTCTTATTAGTATTTGTGTTATAATTAACTCAAATGAAGTGGTAGGCGGTTGCTAGTTTTATATAATTTTATTTATTTATTTGCTGCCGGGTCAATAGCGTAGTCAGTTCGAGGAAAAAAAAAAGTTGCTAGTTTTATATAATTTTATTTATTTATTTGTTTCATAGTTTAACACATTTAACACATTTTTGTACTTTACAAATATATGGTGCTAATTAAGAAGCAATTGTTATTGCATTTCGCATATTATATAGTGAATAATGCAAAGTATATATATATAATATTGTAAATTAATAACTTTTTGTTAAATTATAATTCTAGTTCTTCAATGGGAACTGATAGGAAAAGCTTATTAATTCTTAACAACTCTTGATCAACGAGTTCTTTGATGATTGGTTTACCAATTCCAATAAGTAATTCCTTGCCATTTTGGTTGAGGAGATCCAAAATAAGTTTAGCTGAAAAATGTAAAACAATTTGATTGCATCAGTTTAAATGAAATTAATAATTATTATATTGAATGGGGGTTTGCGAATAATGTTCGAATAATGATGTTCGACTCTAATTTCGAATTGAACATTCGAATATTTTTAAATAAGGAAGTATTATTGAACTAATAGTTACAGTAAAATACTATTAAGACCATGGGATTCGTTATCGAATAATTCGAATATTCAATCACTCTCAATATTGACAAATATTATAAACTAGCTACCCGCCTCCGCTTCACACGGGTGTAGTAATGAAGCGAATGAGATCAAATCTGCTCCTTTACGACCATGTAAGTTAATAAAATGGCAACTTAACTACTTCACGTCAATATCTCAACTTTATAAATATGTTTTAAGATGTCTCTACTTTCTTGTCTCACTCGCTCATGTAAAGCGTTACACACACACACATATATGTATTTTTTTTAAATTATGTATATGGATATTTTTAACTGAAAATTTACAATTCTCCTTATGTTTTTTCAAACGACTTCCTTCATGCAAATCTTTTCCTGATTTATTACAAAGACAACAAAAGAAGAATTTACCAAATAGGTGCAATCATTCTAAAGTGGTGTTACATATATTCTTTAATTGATTTTTATTTATATAGGTCATACAGAGTGAAAGCATTACTGATTTAGTGCGATTTGATATTCTACGGAATCATTCATCACAATGTCATAAATCAGTTACAGTGTCTCTCTCCTTTGCTTCATTACGTTTTGAAATCAGCCATTATATATCGTATTGTAGAAAGGTTTGCGTGTCGGTATGTCAGTGGCGACTGGCAATCGTTTTCAGACCTCACGGTAGTTACCCCTGAGTTTAGATTGCATTATTCTCATAATGTTCGTTTCTATATTTGTTTATCATTTTATTTGGTGCATCCTAATCTACACGTAATCTACCCTGTCCTCTTTTTTATTACATATATAGTTTTTACTTCAATTGGGTCGTTGATTTAGTCGGAAGGACGCTAGCCTACATCGGAATAGCCAGAATTACCCATGAGAGTACTGATACGATATTATCTGTAATTCAGAGTATATTTTTCCACAGGGAATCTCTCAAGGAGCGTATCAATGATACGAGGTCCCAGGGCCACACAGTTATGAATTACTAATAAAAATATGATATGGATATATCATTTCCAGCTTTTAGTTGGTCATAGATTATACGTAAAACGCACTATATAATACTGTACAAAACCCCTACAAGACTACTTGCATGAACTAGGCAACAGCCCAAGCCGAATTGTACCATGCCTGTCAAAATAAAATCGATTGAGTGCCTTAAGCACTCGCCTTAGTAGTCCGGTGAATCTATTAATGTCTTGATAGGCCAATAGTGTAGTCAGTTCGAAAAAAAACCCAAAGATTACCAACATCACTGGTATCTCGCATATATGTTACTCTAGTTCAGGTGTCTAGGATGTTAATTTACAGTCCTTATGGCAACGGATAACAGTAATATTATAGTTGTCATCAGTATTCATGTCCGCTTTGAATATAACCTCAAATTTGGGCTTGCGCATAATATATTTAAAAGTTTAATACAAAACAAAGTTAAAATATTAATAAAGGAATCTAATATTGGCATTTATTTATATAATATAATACGTATTTACTATTAAATTGGTATTCTGCGCGTCTTGTATATTCAGAGCGATCAAAAACATTGGCGAATATTATGAAGAATATAAATATGTATAAAACCTTTCTCTTCGTCACCGTTGTACAGGTTGGTGAATTTGAAGGAAACTTTCTCGACGACATCAATTGTGTATTCGTAACGGGAGATCTGGTAGTATTTCTTGCTGTTCTTTTCGATTTTTCTAAGCATCATATTGAATTTTAGCCTAATTTTATCTGGAAATTAGTTGTAGAGTAATAAAAAAAAATTACTACAAATTGTAAAACAAAGTCCTCCGCCGCGTCTTTTATATAATAGGAGGGAAGCGAACAGGCGGGTCACCTGATGTTAAGTAGTCACTGCTATCCATAGACACTAGCAACACCAGAGGAGTCGCAAGTGCGTTACCAGCCTGTTTTTGAAGGAGGAGACAGGGGGGAAGGGAATGGGAGAGGTGTCTCCGGCGCTCTCACTGACCGAACTAAACGCAACAATGGAACCATATTACATCACGTTGGTGTTACTGTGAGAGGGTAGTACTCCCCCGGGCGAGCCGATCCATTCATGCTGAAACCAGTAATAGCTTGGGCTCTGTCTGTCTGTTCGCAGTAAACACAAAAATTACTACGGATTTTCATGCGGTTTACCTAAATAGATAGAGTAATTGACGAGGAAGGTTTAGGTATATAATTTGTCAAAATTTATTGTAAATTGCTTGAATTATAACGATAAATGTTGGAAGCGTCGGAAAAAGTCAAACCGTCTGGGAGCTTTCGTCGAAGACGCTGCCCTTTGAGATATAAAAAAAACAATTGAGATAATAGACGACGCAGACGAAGTCGCGGGAATCAGTTGAAATACAAAAATGGCTCATAATCGTGACATCTGTTCTGGTTTTCAAATTTTGCAAATAATTTGTACGTTCTTCATATATTTTAAAATTACTAATGATTGTACAGTGGTCGAATTTCGAACGTAATTCATTAATTTCAAAGTTTCAATATCATTGAAGTATTATATCAAGTGTATACAAATTAAGTATTGTAGATTAATACATGTATGGGTCGTGAAGTATGACAAATCATTACATAGTATAAAACAAAGTCCCCTCCCGCGTCTGTTTGTCTGTCTGTTCGCGATAAACTCAAAAACTACTGAGCGGATTTTCAAGCAGTTTTCTCCGTTGGATAAAGTAAATCATAAGGAACGTTTTGGTATATAATTTGTGAAGGATGTTTTTATAATCAGGGCGGGACAACTTCCGCCGGGCCTGCTAGTAAACTTATAAATAAGGGTTTCTACAAGTCAATGGCAAGGAAAAAAAGCTGTTGCTAATTTATAAGGTAGAATCAGCACATATAGACGCCTAAAATGAGTTATTGTAATTGCCAAATTCCTATTATTTGTATTTTCTTATAATAAAAACCTTACCAAAAAACTATGAAATTCGAAACTTTTTTCCAGAGGGCTACCAAAAATACAATTTTTGGCATTTTCAATTGACAATAGACCAATTTGTGTGTTTTATCTTGCAGATTAAAACGATATTTTTTTTTTTTTTTCAGATAATCCAATCAGCCGTAGTCGTAGAGACAGTGGGCATCCATTTTTTCAAGGCGGGGGTGTTTGGAGTAACATAAATCATGTTTCACATATTTTTTGTTGAAAATTTATAAACATACTTTTTAAATATATATAAATAAATAATAAAAAAAATCAAAGTCTTATCTTGTTACTTTTCACCATAAAAAAATACAAAAAAATGCTTAAAAAACAGGCCGTTTACTGAGAGGACCCCTTAATAACACTAAAGCTCTTCGATACTTATTGATAAAAGAAAATGCTTTAGAATCAGACTATAAAAAGGTATTGAAGTTTATCATTTATTTATATATTAATTTAAGGTTATGCCCACACGGTTCGTTGGACGTTTAAAAAATTGCCAAGTATAAATCGATTCCAAATAAGTAGCCCAGAACCGTCTACCAAAAATTTCACAATAAAGTTACATGCCGAAATGTTCAGTGGTTTTGACACAATTGAGCCATAAAGCAACTGTATTTTTAATGGAGTAACATAAATCATGTTTCACATATTTTTTGTTGAAAATTTATAAACATACTTTTTAAATATATATAAATAAATAATAAAAAAAATCAAAGTCTTATCTTGTTACTTTTCACCATAAAAAAATACAAAAAAATGCTTAAAAAACAGGCCGTTTACTGAGAGGTCGCCTTAATAACACTAAAGCTCTTCGATACTTATTGACAAAAGAAAATGCTTAAGAATCAGACTATAAAAAGGTATTGAAGGCTTACATCTTCCTTTATTTATATATTAATTTAAGGTTATACTCACCCGATTCGTTTGGCGTTTAAAAAAATGGCAAAGTATAAATCGATTCCAAATAAGTAGCCCAGAACCGTCTACCAAAAATTTCACAATAAAGTTACATGCCGAAATGTTCAGTGGTTTTGACACAATTGAGCCATAAAGCAACTGTATTTTTAATAACGTGTATAGATTATTAGAAATTATTACACTTACCGCACTTTATTTCAGTATCTCCATCACCTACAACGTCAATAACAAATATTTTCCCTCCCGCTTTGTATTTTCCTGTTCCAACTACCGGAAATTCAAATTCTACGACTACAGTTTTGTCACTATCAGGTCGCCTGTTTCCACTATTAAAGTTTTATCACTATCGGGTCGCCTGTAATATTGCAGTTACATTAAATATATTAATTAGCTTTTCCGGTTGAAGAATGTACTAACATTTTGAAATATTTTTGAATGATATTTTGTGACCTTCTCACAGTTTTTCTCACAATTCATGTGTTATTATTAAGTCAGTTATTTCTATTAAAATGAGTGATCATAAATTTGTCATTATATGTGATAATACATGTGATAATATGTTATAAATACTAGGTTCCAAATGAAAAAAAGGTAATATATGAAGGGTGTATATGAATTTATGCGAACTTTTAACTTAACAAAATCAAAGGGTTCACACTCCTCTTCATTGTCAATCAAGTTATAGGCATTTTCTAAGCAAAACACTAAATCTATCACTCAATCTAAATCCAAACCAAAATGAATAAATATGTGTTCTTTTGCCATGAAACACCATCTATCTATGGTGGTAGAGCCACGCTGACAAATTCCACGACTACAGTTTTGTCACTATCAGGTCGCCTGTAATATTGGAGTTACATTAAATATATTAATTAGCTCTTCCGGTTGAAGAATGTTCTACATTTTGAAATATTTTTGAATGATATTTTGTGGCATCTCACAGTTTTTTCTCACAATTCATGTGTTATTATAGTTATGTGTGTATATTACCGCTGTAGTGCAAAGTCAGTTATTTCTATTAAAATGAGTGATCATAAATTTGTCACTATATGTGGTAATAAACGTATAATATGTTATAAATATTAGGTTCCAAATGAAAAAAGGTAATATATGAAGGGTGTATATGAATTTATGCGAACTTTTAACTTAACAAAATCAAAGGGTTCACACTCCTCTTCATTGTCAATCAAGTTATAGGCATTTTCTAAGCAAAACACTAAATCTATCACTCAATCTAAATCCAAACCAAAATAAATAAATATGTGTTCTTTTGCCATGAAACACCATCTAACTTGTGTCTTGCGCTCTCTTTGCATTTGGCATATATAGAATATTAACGGGCTTGGTAAATGGGCGTACTCATATTCAGATGACTTTATGTAAAGTATATAAACATTTCAATAAGTTATTAAAAAAATATAATTTCAAAATGAATTAAGATTATTGCGAGATACTGAGAGGCTGAAAATTTGAGATTGCATGTTTTCCATAGACGTGAGAAAACCAAAATGTTATATGTACAGACGAGTTATGTTCAGAGATTTTGATTTCGTTATTTTCATTTGTTTTATTATATATTTTTACTAGAACTAACCACTTGTCTCTTTCTATTTCTCTTCCTTTATTCTCTATCGCAAACTAGGATTATTTCTGGACTCGGTATATTACCGTCTATAGGAAACTGTATGTTGTTGCCAAGAAATAGTTCATAAAAATGTAGGGATAGGTAAATCATAAGTAAAAAAGAATTGTATGTACTTACTCTACATTAATTAACACACTTTTACTCATGCCGCTTACTGTGAAATCACTGAAATGAAGTTTCAAGTCTCCGTTGTCTGCACTTATATCTTTTATATAAATGGGATCAATGCTTAAACCACCTGTTTCTGGTATACCTTTTACTAAATAAGGTAAAACTGCTTTACTTGATTCCAAAATGCATTTCTTATCGGTCCACAGGCATGGTTTAATGAAAGAAGCTGTAATATAAACGAGAACGATTTCTTTAGGCAGAACATTTAGTAGCGGTAGAGCCACGCTGAAGCTGTTACTGGTTTCAGTATGAATGGGTCGGCTCGCCCTGGGTAGTACCACCCTCTCACAGAAAACCGACGTGAAGTAACAGTGCTTGCATTGTTGCGTTTAGTTCGGTCAGTGAGAGCGCCGGAGGCCCCCTTCCCCACTCCCCTCCCCCAAACACAGGCTGGCAACACACTTGCGACTCTTCTGGTGTTGCAAGTGTCTATGGACGGTGGTGATCACTTAACATCAGGTGACCCACCTGTTCGTTTGGCTCCTATGATATAAAAAAAAACATTG